>JAACJA010000008.1:1912015-2184121 GCA_017140755.1 Calonectria hongkongensis
CTGATGAAACTGCAAAAACGTCAAATTCACCTTTTTCGGTATCTCACGCGGGTGTTTCGCTCGCCTAAGGGGCGCGCTTAGTCTCATTCATCCACTGTTTTCGATTTCTAGATTTCCTTCGCATGTCGTTTGCCCGCTGCCAATCTCGAACCCGCCAGCTCTTTTTGTCACCCCGTGGCCGACTTTGACCGCTTGCCAGCATGAGCGCGCGGGACCTGAGTCCCGACTTTGGGGGCATACGTCACATACCAAGGTGGTCTTTCACAACTCGATTACCCTTTTTGTAATGATGGTTCCGCCAGGTGAGGAAGTAGTCTGTATCGAACGTAGCAGGGATTTGGTCTTCGAGAACGCCGCCATGACTTTTCATCCCCCCACGAAACAACCCCCTGCCTGGTAACCTGCTCGGGTCCGCTCAATCTGGAGTCCCAGAGGCCGACCGAACGAGGAAGATTTTTTTTTTTGTGCCTCGTCCCCGGCGGGGGCCCCTGGTCACGATTTTGTTGGCTGGGGGCGTGGTGCATAGTGTGGGTAGACTAGCCCATGAGTGGCATCCGGGGAGGGGTGTGTGCTGTTTGTATGTATATCCAGCACCCCAGGAAGACCGTGGCCATGGCATAAGATTCTCTAATTGACTAGCCTTCCCATCCCCCCCTCCCCGTGCATTCACTGGATATTCTCTAATGCATTTCCTCGTTACACGCAAGGTCCGCTTCTTTTCTTGTACACTTTGCCCTCACACATCAAGCCCCTGTCAACACAAGACCGTCCTGTTGTGAGATTATGTTTCCTTTTCCTTGTCATTCTTTTTTGTTCGCTTCCGTATCGCCTGTGTAAAATTAGTCAATCTCGTCATTAGAGCCAGTGCGGAAAATTGCACCCTGCAATCTGAGCCTTGACACATCTCGCCAGATACAACCACCACTAAAGATAGCTTGTTTTTTTTTTTTGGTTTATTTTGGATGGGCATCTCCTTCATTCCAACTGTATTTATTCGGTCTAGGAGCAATTGATTGAACTCCCCACGCGGCTAATCTGGGTTGATTACTGTACTGGGGTCCTCCATCGCAGTGTAGACGTTCTTGTCCAACTGCGAGACATACACGATGTCCTGTCCTGTTCTTCGAAGCATCACTGTTGCATATTTCAAGAAATCTGAAGGAAAACATTTCTATTAAGCACATATTTCTGTTAATTTACACTTAAATATATTAACACCGCTCATTCGTTTCCCCTTGCCATGTACATCAGTTAATGCAAACTCCTTAGCTGCCAACCACAGTTAGGCATTAATTCATCAATGTCTCGTCCATAATGGCACCTATAATTGAGACTTCTCGTTTCCGGGGAATTCTTTCTCCAGGTCTTGCTCGCATCCATGTGGACTCTTTGTGCGTTTCACGATATTATGCGATCGTGCCAGATTAACATCAGTGTCTTTGGCCATGACTGGTGATGCTTGCATCCATCGGTCTTGAGGAAGGGACGATGTGTCATAAATGAACCGAGCTAGCATTGCTCCGCTTGTCTTTGGGCTGAATACATGAGTCAAAACTCTCCTGGTAAGCAAAAACCTTTCGGAGGAACATACTGGCTGTGGCACTGGGCATTGGGTGAGAGTGAGGACATTGTTGTAGTGTATGTGTGTGTGTGTGTGTGTGGAAAATAGAACTGACTCGACTGAATTGCTGTAAAGATAGCTCGATATAGCTTGGAAAGGTAAATGTATATATATATATATAGGGAGGGCTATCTTTGTTGCTCCTGTCAAGCAAACAAGCGGACAGCAACGAGCCTTTATACTCCATCCATGGTTACTCGAGTGTTGGGAAAGGCAACCTGCACTTTCACATTGGGACGCGGCAGCAGTCAGGTGTGGGCGAGAGAGCAATGGATCACGCAAATCCAATGAGAGGGCCATTGCAGAGCCACGCTGGAAGAGTTGCAGCAACGCAGAGGGTGCCAGGCACATTCACCAGAGAGAGGGGTGAGGCAACGGGGGGGTACATGGTGGGGTCAATAACCCGACCCAACTTGCGAGTTCCAGACGGCGCCGGACGGGTTGCGCATGGTGACTGCCAGGTCGACTTTGCCAATTGAGGCCGCTCCCAGCACATTGTGAGTTCCCCCAGACCCAAAGTGGCAAATGCCACTTCTGGCGGCATCATTTGCACTGGCGGCAGAGACGTCGTGGTGGGTGGGACGACCGATGTGCACGATGCATGGCCGAACCCGTTCTCTCAACTCGCATCCCTGTCACGAGCTTGTCGACGCCCCGCACGCAACACGCAGCACCCCCGTAAGCGCCTGAAGCAAGGATATCTACGTCCGCCATGCAGGCTTGCGCGAGGTCGGTAAGGTCGGGGAAGCTGCGGAAGTTGTTAGGGTCGCCCGGGAAAGTGGATTCGTTGCCTCCAACCCTTTCCGCAATCTACTGAGCATCTCATCATCGGCTGCTGTCCGTCGGCCGTCTGCCACCTGTCGCTCACCTGTCGCTCATCTCTCGCTTTGCCCTGGCCAGCCACATCTTGCTCCGCCTTGGCGGTCTGTTTGTCGTCTCTGCCCCTGCCACCCACATCTCGCTCTGGTTCTGCAGATTCGAAACCACACCCCCCTCCAAGGTGCGCTGAAAACTAAACACAGTTTACTCAACCCTCTATTTTTTTTTTTTTTTTGCTTTATGCACCCACCATTGGACTTGGGTCGGCCAAGAGCAAGGCCGCTACTATAGAAAAGGGAGAGTCGGAACTGCCAGCAGACCAGCAAGAAACTGGGAACTCTATCTGAGATTTCGGCGCGGAAGAGGGAATACGTAAAAATGAAGCGTAATGCTTTGTATCAATAACATCCAAAAACAAGTTACCACGAGTCAATGTCAGTGTCGTTACCGCAACGGCTCTGGGTGGCATGAAGTAAGCATCAGGCTGCACACGCGCGCTCACATATTCCTCTCTTCCTTTTACTGGTGTTTCTTTTTCCCGCGCTCTCTTCCTCGCAATGCCACACCCGGGCACCCTCTAACACCCCCGGCAGACCCATCCCTCCCATCCGCCTCGGTAGGAACGGAACACTTCACTGCGGTATTTGCTTTTTCTTGTCCGGGAGCCATAAAAGAAATTGCCCCCTGTCAGAACCAGTCGTACCACAAGTTGTCGCCCAATCAATCTGTTCTGCAGCCAGAAGCACAGTCGGATCTGCTGCCTAGAAATTTAATCTCACCTCGCGATTCGCGATATGAGTGGACACGATGAAAACACCCCTGTCCCCCATTTGCACACCCACTCATACCCAGACCCACGCTCTCTCTCCTCTAGGTCTGCAGCGTTGCGATCACTGATGCTAGTTTTCGCCTTTTGCATGTATGCCTTCTAGGGCTAAGGATAATACCTAGGAGCGCCGTCCCATATCTCTCTCCAGCCAGCACGGACAACCACTTGACCTAAATCTATTTAGAACATCCGTAATAGGTAAATGGTAGGTCTTTGCTCCATTTACAACACATTGCCCAGAGCCCCTAAATACCACTTCAACTTAACTACCCAGGGCAGGGCCAAACACTCTTAGTCATCTCTTCCTCAGCTCCGCTAGAGCCAAGTACGCCAGTTCCACTAACTGATGTGCCTACCCTATACCATACACGTACTCCATCAATCTTTTGGGTGGGTGCTGGTGCATTGTGTAAATTGACTTAGCTTTGAAAGTAATTAGAATAATTAGGATAAATCCATCTCTGTGGGAAGTCTGGTCTTGATCTGAGACTCGCCATCCCGGGACATTGGGTTCTCGCCAACTATATCACCTGTTGAGCAATTCCATTAGTGTGTGCTCCGACTTCCAAGCATAGTGGACACATGGTAAAAGCTGGAATATGGAGCACATCTAGATGGCCAATACAGTGTTCGTGTTTTTGATGGCTCTAGGAATTTAGATCAAGTCTGAAAATAAAAGCAATAGAATCCGATAATATTCCACTTGTAGAGTATCAAGGACTAAGGGATACCTGGTGGATGAGCAACATAACTGGGAAGTGTAAGATTGCGAAACACCTTGGTGGGAAAACAACTTGCTTAGTTGCATTTTCCATTTATTCCTCAAAGCTTGAGGCGCTCTCCTCGATAAACTAAATGTATAATTGTTCGCGATCAGGATCGGGGCATCCTAGACGAGAATTCTTCTATGAGCAAAGAGCTGATTGCTTTACAACTGGTCAAATAAGTGAGGAAGATGGGTCTATATCGATTGAGGATGGGGTAGGACCCTGTAGGCAAATTGAATTAAGGACAAGGATCTCGCTTCTAGTATCTAACATTGCACATCCAAGGTGCGAACCATGATCATAAACCGGGCGTCAGAACATCCAAGCATACGCCAAATCCACCGGTTTAGTACATTTGCCCAATCATATACGTAGAGTACGGGCTTTTTTCTACCCTAGCGAGGACACAATCAGCCTATGACACAAGCCCAAGAAATTGGAGAGATTTGGCTACACCTACCAGGATAGCCTTCCGATGTTACTCGCCTGTGCGCCCGGCTTTCCTCAGGTGTATCTAACCCGTTACCTTAGATCATTTCTTTACTGCCCTGTGACGGATCGGGCATACACACGCATGAATTATTTGTCGGTTTTATGTCATTCTTAAGCAGCGTGGAATTGGCATTAATACTATCTGGTATGACAGTTGGCGTTTGTATTAACCGGTCTTGGAGAGAGGACGTATCGTAAATGAATCGAGAAAGCATTGCTCCGTTTGCCTTCATACTACGTACGCGTAAGTTTGAACCCCCAAAATACGTGGCCTTGTCAAAATTATGGGGCATTATAGAATTACATACTTGTCTTAACATTGGGCTTGGGCTTTGGAATCAATTGTCAATGGACGGTGGAGGAAAGGTAATTTAGGCTCCCATCCTTATTCGATCTAGTGCTCCAATCGTCAAATTCCGATTTAATTAAATCATATAGTAGCAGCTGCTTGTTAGCAATGTTTTATTGGGCTTTTTGCTGTAAATAGAGCAATTAATCTAAATCATTTATTACATTCATCACCGTGTTAGCTTTAAAATCCTTTTAGGTTCGCTCCTAGCACCCATGATGAGGAGAAATCCTTCCACGTTGGGACCCATTCTATTCTTCACTTTGACACCAAATCTGTTTGGTGAGGCCAGCTGCTCGATTAGTTGCAATAACTCAATATAAGCAACGCAAAACTCGTCTTCACTTATGGAGATTAGGTTGAATCTCCCGACGCGAGTGAAGTGACCTTAGGTTACAGCTAGCTACAAATAGTATGAATACATTTAACGAGGTATACCCTACGTGGGTAGAAGATCCAGAGTGCAGAAATATAGAAATGGAGAGGAAAACCTGTCTCATGAAACCTTTCCCTTGTTTATTCGATGTTTGTAATTGAGGGTTGTGACTAAGTGGTGCCACCAGTGGTTGACATACGCGATTGCGCGTGGTTCTCCTCATATTGGTCACTATCTAAACTGTGAATGACATCGCTTGTTTGGAATGCACTATTTATTGAATCCGAAAAAGATCATATCTAGGAACCGCCGAGCTCAACAGAGTTCTTATTACGAGAGTTTCCACTTTGTAGTCGTGTCAGATCACCTAAGAGTAATGGTCTCTCACCACTCTCTTCACTCAATCTTCGACGCTTCATAGCTAATCTAATGGGACTCACATGTTGAAAACCTTTTCCCTTTTTCTCTATGATGCCCAGCTTCTTTACCTCTAGGGTTAGGGCAGGATATATCTAAACTCTGTTGCTCTGTTCTAGTGCTGCACCCATGATGCACCTTCTTCTCGCGTGGAGACATCTTATTGATCGTGAGGGATACCTTGAGATCAGCGGTTGCATATCAGTTCAGTTAAACTAGCCCGTATTGGTATCACTGGGGAGCAGATCTGATACCCTCGTGCATACGATCCCGCCCCTTGGCGGGGACGTAATCAAAGGGGTAACTAGAATGGCATGGTTCGATAGGGGGGAAATGAACCTCGCTCAAATTACACTCTTATTATATCGCCGCAATAATCAAGATTAGCAACAGTTTGAATTCGAATGAAACCGTTGATAAAGTTTGTCTACACAAATAAAACTATCCCGAGCGAAGACAAGTATCCAGTCTCCACTCGCGACCGTTATCACTGCGCAGGGTTTTTGTTTGCTACATGATGGGTCTGGAAGTGCTTGTATATTTCTGAAGGTTGGCTGAGCTTGTGATGACGTCTTTCGTGACAATAGCAGAGTTGTAACAAGTAGTCTAAAGGGAAGAGGCATTGTTACCGACAACAGGCTAGCACCATTCTCACTATTTTTGAACCGGGCATATACCAAAGTCATTTACCATTTATAATATCCTTGACCAAGGATGTAAAGAATCCCAACGCATACATTGTATTTGTCAAGAATTTTGTTAGGCCAAGGTTGAGTTTTTTTATCGCTTGGTTCATGAATGGCAGTCTAACTTTAAATTCATGCATGCGAATATGACCGGGTATTTAAGAGTATCGGCAAAAGTGTACCAGCGCAATTAGAACCCTCTGAATATCAGCGCTACAGCAGCAAGGCTCAGGATTCAATCAAGAATTATTGCTACCAGCTTCAAATATGAGGGCTTGACTTGAATGCACGGGCAACAAATAGGCTTGTCAAGAATGGAACACAACTGAGCCATGTGCTCTTAACATTGATTAGAGGGACTCTGTGATGCTCCACCTCTTTTCAGAATGGCGTCGGAATGTGGGAGGAGGTGCAGAGCGAGGTCCAATGGAGGATGGTCTTAGTCTCTGCTCACACGCCCTCCAGCGCGAACCCCGCACTGAATGCCCCCCTGGAATATTTTAGGGCGCATCGAGATGTCACCCCAGAAGCTCAGACACCCAGACACTGAGACCCGACCAAAAATTGATCAACAGGTCATGTCATTTCGTACAACACTTGCCTCAAATTCGTAACAAGATGGCCCATACCAATCGCTAGTCGACTGTTCACGGTAATCATGACATCTAGTCCTCTCCCCAGTTCAGCGCTTTTGGGCCGTAGCTGACAGACCGCATAGCATGTGATGAGCAACATGTCGAAGGAAATTAGAGGCCACAGACACCAAGATAAATAATAAATTACAGAATCTGCCTTGTTCTAGTACACAGATTGAACGGGGATGCCGCGATACCGCTGGGTAAGCTTATTTGGGGCGGACCTTTTTGGTGGGTAGCTGAGTACGAAGGACCGTTAGTGATCAGCTGGTTGCGCTGATTAAAGCCTCGCAACTTAGCTGCCACTCCCCGTTTTTAACGGTACCGGCATCCCCTAGGCACAATGTGATTGGGAGGTGGTGGCCCTTTTCCTTCGTGCAAAGCGCACATTTCACGACTCGCGGACGGTGTTTGCGACGCTCCCACCCAGTCAACCCAGTCATCTTGTCTACAGGGGTGGGGGGCCTCGAAGTGGACAGTGTCGAGAAACAAGCACGCACTGTTTAAGATCAGCTTGAATGGGGCACCTGGGGAAGATTTTCCCATGTGTAAGCAAGAAAACGGTGGGCAAAACGAAAATGCAAGAGGGGTGGGCGTCTCTCGAGTAAAATCTACCTCTTCCCTGGAACCCTGCCGGGTGCGCCGTGTGACGAAACCCCGACCCAGCGGAAGTAAAAATGGAAACGCCAGTCTACAACGGTGGGAAGTCAACTCTGTCAGCCAGCCAACAGTCGGGTTGATATGTTGCTCATTTAGCGGTAGGGTGGCCTCTGCCCGCTCGCTAGCCGCCAGCATAATAACTTCCTCGCTGCCAGTCAACCACGGAGAACACAGCAATTGCACTTTGCACAGAGGCACAAGCAAGCGGTATCCCAGAGTCTAAGGCATTGGGCAGATTCCATTTTATCCAGTGTGGTGTAGCCCTCTCTATTCACCAAATACGAGAAGGGAAAAGATGGCGACAAACATTGGTAAGATTCATTGTAACAGAATAGTGCCACGCAGATCTTGAATGAAGGCCAATCTTCAACAACTCTAACAAAAGATGCCAATCAAGGTATGAAGAAAGAGAGTTCCCTGCTCGATCTCGTCTGTCCCCGTAACCGTCCCCGTACCACCCACCCAAACCGTGGTTCTCAGCCACACTACAACATGGGAAGAATGAAGAGCCGTTGTCGGAATGGGTACGCATAGGTCAATACGCTCAACCAAATCGATGCAAAACGGCCAGGCGTTCCGTGCTTGCTCCTTCCAAGGTGACAATCACCTGGCGCCAGCGTACCTGGTCAACCCGCTGTGCGGAGATCCTGTGGGGCGCCAGGCCCCAACCGCGCCATGTCATCGCTCCAAGCCACTGCCACTGTCAGTGATCAAAGCTCTTACACGAATGGCCTCCGTAATCGTCCTGAGCTCGTTGTGACAGGAGACTGGACTCAGAAGTAAGGGCTTCCTCCCGCGCACCCTGACCAGCCAGAGGGGGTGTGCCGGGGAGAGACAGGGGTGGAGGCTACAGCCAAAGCAGATTTGGAGGCAATGAGCCTCTAACTCCCTCCGCTCAACCAACTGGCTGCCTCCACTCGGCTTCCCAGCTTACACCATACGCCCCCCGACATCTCACCCGTTATTCTAAGCCAAGCTCCCCGAATTGAGGAACCCTGTTGAGATTGCCTGGAGGGGGAGGGCGTCGCAAGAGGAAGCCCACGATTTAGCGTAAAGCTGACCAGAACGAACAAACGAGAAACAACATGTGCTAGAAACGGTGCTCGGCGTGGTACCTGCTTCGACAAGGCCATTGTTCCACAACCTGAAGGTGCCATGTCGTCATGAGAACGCGCTCTCGAGGCAACCTCGCTCTACACCAAGGTCACTTTTGTTTGCCCTAGCGGTCTGCTCACTACGGTATCTCACAAAATCTGTAGCCAGCCTACGGCTTATTTGTCTACCTTCGTCTTCTACTTGGGCTTGTCTTGTTCCTAACACCCTCAAAGCACAAAACTAGCAACACTTCTGTCACCTAAGTTTGATTCCAACTGGTACTGAGCCCGGAACAGGGCATGCGTCACCTAACTGACTAGCCTTTTACATTTCAATTAGCTATCGGCGGCGCTATTTTCTTTTTCTTTTGTTTTCTTCCCAAAGCGGGGCCAGAAACAACGACGAAGCGCGCATGAGGGTGACCAGCACGACCAGGCCCTACAAGCAAGAAAAGGCAGTGTGTAGCCTGGCTAGGCTCCTCACGCATCAAACACCCAGAAGACAAGCGCTAGCGAGAAGGAGGGAGTGGGGCGCGTGCGCTCAATGCACTTCAGAGGTCGCTGTCCCGCTGGCTGTCGCTCTCCTCATTCCAGCGTTTGGGGTTACGAAGGCGCATCCTTACACAGAGGTTCTTTATTTTTTTTTAAACAGTTTCCCCGATCCTGTCCCTCCGTACGTGGGGCGTTGCGGGTAGGGGGCGTGTGTGCATGGCGTGTTGTGGCCTCGCGGCTCTCCATGAGCATGAGCCGTCATGCGAGGTGTAAAAAAAATCCCCAGTTGACAAAGTCGCAGACTGTGAACAGGCGACTCTCTGCCAAACGGGGGTGTCGCGGCGGGGCCCTGGAAACAACAAGGAAGATCCGGTCGGGAGAGGGGCAAAACGGTTGACAAAGCGAAGGGAGGTCGAGCGTTAAGGTTTTGCTGTTACAGTTGGCGAAGATGTACCCTGCGCAGACCCGAACGGTATGGGCGGCAGGACGGCGGCGGGACGGGGGACGACTGTGTGCTGTGGTCCCGCTACTCCCCATAGCCGTCATGCCAGTTGCAAAAAAATCTCCCGGTGACAAAGTCGCAATGGCTGTCGGCGCGAGTCCCAGATTGCTCGAACCCCCGTCTCGACGGGGCTGGACAGGATACCCTGTGGTCCCTTTGGGAGGGGAGGGGAAGGGGGGGTATGAAAGAAAAGGTCAACGGCTTTTCACAAGGACCGAACCCTCAATTCATGGAGAGTATCCACTGTAGGGCAGGCGGGCTGACTGGGTGGATGGTCAGGGTCCCTGCACTTACCCGTCCATCTCATCAAGAGGCTTTAGACGCAGGACTCGTTCCTACCGAACTAATTGCACCTGGGGCAGACAATATGCAGATCACCCACCTCGCCCGTCCTCACTCATCCTCCCTCACCAGCGTCCATGTCAATCCGGGTTCCGACGTGATCGCCTTTTCTCTTCAGTCGCTCACACGAAATTAGTCGATATTGTCATCAGACTGAGCATGAATGATTATCCATGGCGAATATTCACTTATTTTGTCTTTGCTGCACTTGAACACAGCCATTATTGGGTTGATGTTCATACCAGTTCTCTGCACCCAGTCCGCGCCGAAGTCATCTACATTCCCATCTTACCACGAGACAAGTATGATAGGCTCCATTTCTCAACATCACTATTACAACCCGTCATGCACTTCAAGATATGACATTTAACACAGCTTTCCAATAATGTACACTCAAGTTTATCAACACGGTGCATCCATTTCATATTTCCATATCTACCAAATAGTATAAACTCGTGAGATGCCAACCACACTTGGCCATGAGTTGATCAGGTTCCCACCCCTCCCAATGGCTTCAGTCACCCCACATGCTGGCCGCATTCATTATTGCACCCATTATTATTAAGCCTTTCCATTTCCAAACTCCTTTTTCTCCTGGTCTAGCTCATATTCACAGGAATCACTTGTGGGTTCCGTGCTATTATGAAGTTGATCCAGTGTAACATCAGTATCCTCTGTCACGACAGTTGGCGCTTGCATCAATCGGTCTTGGAGGGATGATGTGTCGTAAAGAAACCGAGCCAACATCGCACCGCTGGTCTTGGCCCTAAAGATGAGTGAGTTAAGATAAGTAAACTTCTTTTCGAAGGACGTACGAGTTGTGGCCTTGGACATTGGGCGACGGTGAGGACATTGCTGCGCTGTGAGTGGAGAACAGAAGGGATACGGCTGAACGCACAAAAAGATAGCTTAGTGTGCCTTGGGGGAAATAAATGTATAGAGATGTGAATGAGAATCTTCGCTGGCATTGGAAGACAAACCATGATTAAGAGCGGACGGGATTCCACCTTTATACTTATCTCATGGCTACTCTAGCAAGGAAGAGAGAGAAAAGGCAGCCAGCATCCCACACTAGGGTGCCACGGCAGTCAGACGCAGACGAGAGCAAGGGATCACAGACAGACCCGATGAGAAGGTCATTACAGAGCCACTTGGTCAAAGCTGGGGGAGTCAAAACGGTCCCAGAAACGTCTACAGACAGTTGTGTCGAAGTGCACCTGGTCTTCGAGGGAGGGGTGTATCAATGGGGTGTGCAAGCCAGCTTTCAAACCCAAGACGGTCCGGTCTGCGCAGAGTGACCGTCGGCCGGCCTTTGCTAGCTGAGGTTGCCCCAAGCACATTGCACATTACCTCCCCCCCTAAGGAGTCGAGGCGATGCATGGCCCAAGCGCCTGGATGAGTACCCACGGTCGCGCTAACGGTGCCAGCCTCTGGGAGGGTGTAGCGCTGGAAACAGTGGGAAATCGGAGATAGGGCAAACTTCAAGGAAGGATATGGGTTCCGCACGGGCACTCTAAAGTTTCCCGGAGATAGCAGAGGCCCGGCAGCGCGGAGAGCCAGGGAGAGTGCCGGGAAGGCCACACGGTCAAGAAGCACGCGCCATCTAAGGATCTCACACTGTCTAGGGCTCTCACACCGTCCAGGGCTCTCACACCGTCCAAGGCTCTCGCATCGCCCAGGGACCGAGGACCTCGCACCGTCCAAGGATCGCACGTCGGTTAAAGATTGTACAGCGTGGGGGAGGGGGGTGTAGGATGAGTGTCACCTTTCGGCAAAGTCACTTTCAAAATCCGCCCGCAGTAGCACAGATTTAGGGATCTGCTTAACTAATCTAGTAAGAGGGTTATCTCGTGTTGGAGGCTTGCCATGCCGGTACCTCTAGCGAATTGCACCATATTTTGAGCGGGCTGTCGTGGAGGTGCTACATGTTGCTCTCTGTCACTCGCCAAATGAGCAACGCCCTCTCACGCCTCCGGCACACAGCCATCTTATGCCACGCAGGCTCCAATGCCCATGAGCGCAGCAGACTGGCTTCCTCAAATTTCTATCATCATAGTACCCTCTCGACTCGGTTCAACCCAGGAAATACAGCTGCGCTACAAGAGACCGGCCTAGAAAAGCATGCATATGAAAGAGCATTACAAGTTAGCCACTGCAGCAAAAAAAAAAAAAAAACAGTGTCATCGCATCATAAGTCTGTGCGACACAACCTTTTCGCTTCGCTTTGACTGTGGCCCGAATGCCGACTAACACATTACCCCTCCCCAAACTTCTCCCGCCACTAACTTCTTCAAGTGGGGCGATGGATTTCTAGCCGCCCACTCGACAGACTTCAGGGACGGCCCGGCGCCCTTAGTCAGCTCCACTACCAGCTACACCCTGTACTATCCATTGTGGCATGGTCGCAAAATACCTTTTTGCAAGTACACGTCGCTTTTCCGTAGAGCGTTGGTAAACTCATAATAGGCTTGGGCCCAAGGAGTTCTATTCATATAAAATGCCTATTGAGACTTGTCTTTAAGGGCTTTTGCATGGCATATAATTGCTTTCACATCATTGGAGCAAATGGGGAAGTCAGCCAAGGTCAAACAAGAGCGAGTCTCATTGGGTTGCTAGTTTAGCTGAGCACTTACGATCAATTACGCTTCTACGTATCTTGGTAAATCTTGCCATCTCTTTCTAATCCACATTTTGTCTTTTCCTGGTAGTTGAACGAATCCATCAAACGTGGAAGGGGACAGGAATGAAAAGAGCTTGAGAAATCGACAGGGGGATGCCACGAAGAAAATATGGCCTGAGTGTTACGGCTAAGTGACTACTGATTCTCACTTGAACTTGAAAGTGAACTAAAAAATCATAGGTTTGGGACGTGTGGATGTTCAATGAATGAATTGTCGTTCAAATTTATGTGCCTGGGTGTACTAGAAGGTGTTTCCGATAGTGTCTCCACTGAGAGGGAGCACATACTCATCGCACTTGCTGGATATAAAGCTTTCAGGTCTCCCCAAATATCCCGTTATACAAAAGAAACCCACCTTAGTTAACCCATTGTCCTGTTATGGTCCGTTCACCTCTTCCGACCTTGGGTTGGTGCTTGGGTCCTTAGGACACGCGGCTTCCATGCTCGACCAAAAATGAACACCGAGTCAGAAAAGAGTCGTTGTGGCTTGACCAACGCGGCGGGATCAACACCGTTTCGCTATATTTGAAACTATAGGATGGTACGGTTACTTCGCCCTATTATTGCCAGGGACTGGCGAGCCTCCGGCGCTTGGCCCTACCTCATCCTGCAGTCCTTGCGGAGAGGAAGCAGGGTCTAGCAAATTTTGGCGCCACAACAGTGGCATTCAAAAACATGGCCATACAATTGACTGGCACGATATTGCAATTGATGTTAAATCGGTACTATGTGCACTTATATTGGTTTGGTTCCTCCCTTGCTCGTACAGTGCACCCCTTAGGGAATTGTCTTTCCGTGACTTTTTCACCTTGGAGATCACAGAACGCCACTGCTCTAAATATCAGCTTGCTAGCTAAATTATAAATAAATAAATAAAAATAAGCATAAGTATGATTTATTTTAATGATACAATATTTTGTTTATTTATTTATTAGGCAGTGAGAAAATGGCAGCAAAAGTACAGGGGCTACCATGTGGTTCCAGAGAAGAAGCTCTAACCAACTGCACTAACAGAAGCAATTATAAAAGGTAGGCAGTCATTCAAAGGGCTAGCTGCCTACAGGAAACTCGCCTAGTGGCTTGTGCTTCCTCAACATGTTGGTCTGATCACCTCGCCCTAAAGCCTTCCATGATGCATGTAGCCAATGATAGCCCTAGCTCGCTGCAATCCAACACAACAGCCAATCCATTGGATAACTATACCTAATTTGTAAGCTCTCACTAGAAATACCAATACACTGAGACTATATGAATACGATACGCGCATTCAAGTGAAGGGGCGTAAGCCTAAGGTACCGAGACGATGGACAAAGTGTTGACCTTGCACGATTGATAGGTTCCGATCCGTGCCAGCCGTTGTTAACTTGACACGCTTGCACCTTAGTTGGGTCACTCGGACATCAGGGCCCTCCTCCATCCTCATTCGGCAAAGACTGTATTGAGCTGACACTTCCGCTTGTCGGAGAATTTGACCCTTGTATCAATCTGTCTTGAAGGGACGAAGTATCGTAAACAAACACGGCCAGCATGGTGCTGCAACTGCAGGGACTGTGGTTTTATAGAGTCAGAATTTCTCATGGTCATAAATGTAGTCTTATATGGGAATAACTTGCTGTTCATCGACTGAGGGCCTAGGCTGAGTAGCTGGGACGGAGTTTGAGATGGGATCCATGAGGGGCTGAAGGAGACTGGATGATAATACAGGATGATGTTCGAAGGATACAAGAACCTGCGAGACTGGCATAGACGTATGATGATGAAGATTTACGACGCGACTTTATATAATTGTGTGTCTACCCAGGGGCATTTGAGCTCGCCTTTGAGGCGGTCAAGTATTCTGGCTTTCGTTACACGCCATTCTGAAGACCTGCGCCCGATCGGAAGCCCAGATCAAGCAACACTCGCGAAAGCATGTTTGAGAGAGGAGAAAATTACAACGGTGAGGTGTGCGCTAGCCCTGGGGCATTACGAAAAGACAGCCTACCTGTATTCTAGAACGGCGAATCAGTAGTAGTTGTTTCAGGTGTTGATGCCTCCTCCAATGGATAGCAGCACAACCCGCGGCTACTGCCGCGAGCCACCTCGATGGAGTGGCAGTGTCCTCGCCGCCAGGGGATCCTCGCGCAAGGCGGCAAAGAACACGCGGCTCCATTCTCCTGGCTTCACAAGTCCTACACAGCATTTCATCTGAGTGACCAGCCCAGGGTCTCGCATTTCACAATGTACGCTCAGCCCCGATAGTTTGTTGATCCCCTAAGCCCAAGGTCAGGATCGAATGATCCTTCATCTTTGGGCGATATGATGTAAGACCTTGAGCCGCAAACCATCCTAGGTTTGGAATAGGACTGACTCCAGGCACGCTTGAGCGCTTGCACAATGGACAAGGAACCCTACGATGAGCAGTTAATGTGGGCATCACATGATGGAAATTTTCACACGTGATTAAACGTGTTCAATACGCTTATTGGTATAGCTTTTCATGTCTCGGTACTCTGCACAATTTATTGAAGATGATATGAATACTAATCCATTTCATTAATGTGCAATATTATAGTAATAGGCCCGTTTAGAGCCTTAAGCCCGATGTTCCTAGCCAAAGTACCCTGCGAATCCACAAATCTACGGTCTCGCTCCCTGGCATTTGCCAATATTTTCAGGATAAGCCAAACTATAGCTAAGCTCGACTCTCAGACACAGTCCGAAGGGTCATTGGAAACCAGATTATGCCAGCTACCAACTAAAACACAAGACCCTATGCTTGGCCGTGGGATGTAATAAATGGCTTCAGATTTGAGTATTCAACTTCGGCGAGGGGAACCCCTTCTCTACCCTTTTGTCTTATTCATCGATTCGATTTTAGTTTGGGACCGATCGAACTTTTCTTGGGCAATAGTGGCGGACATGGGCTCGAAAAAGACACACGAGGATGTATTCGTTTCGACTTTTCGTGAAATATGGACTGTGTGTTGTAATAGAGCAAGGCTACATCAACAGAGTCGCTTAATGGCGAGGGGTAAAGTCCTGGTTATCGTTTGGCAGGAGGCTTGCGTAAAGACAGAACCCTGTTTCGCGCATAAATCTTTCCTACAAATGAGCAATGATCACGTTACGAAGTCCCCCTGATGGGAACCTCTAGGTATATTCTTATTTCGTCGTTTTTGCGGTTGGGGGCTCGTATGGTTCGTTCCTGGGGAATTCAAGCGGTGGTCGAAATAATTTTCGCGCAACCTCGATCAAGGTTGCCCGTTGAGGTGGTTTTACGGACCCAGGCATTCAGTTCGTACAAAAGAGTGGCCAATGAGATATGAGAGTGAGACACGTTGTCACTGTTCCAGACTTTGGGAATTGATGCGAGAAAATTGAGGGTATTCCATCACTCGAAGAACAACCCCCCCTCATTAGATAGGCACAATGGGTTTGGTTGCCTTTTGGTTGCCTAGAGGGCTTATGCGACCAATGCGAACCGCGTGAAGGCAATGGGGCACAGCCCGAAGCGAGGGTGCCAACAATGCTTTGATTCTACGACTGCGCCTAATCCTGAAACCAATACGAGTAGAAAAGCAAGCCCGGACTTAACAGGGCAGCTGAGCAAGGTGCATGTTGTGCGGCCGAGGGCTTGGTAGCGCCGCTGACGATCTATTTTTCTTGTTCCCTCCACCGGTGGGGGAACCCTCGTCGAAAGCCTACAGGTTATATATTCTTGCCTCGCAAACGGCTTGTTGCGCTCCGAGGATTCTGGTTCAGTACAACGTCATATCGGTGCTGATTGGATACGGATTCAGAGGGATGACAGTGGCGGGATGATGGTCGTGGGATGATGGTCGTGGGGCAAGAATCGCGGGGCAAGAATCGCGGGATGGCCGACAGAGAGAAGGGGAAACAAGCCTTTCTTTGCTCCATCTCTTCAATCATCCCATGCGGAAATGCCCGGCCCTCGAATCACAAGACCGCCTGTACAACCATGTTCCCAGGCTCAATACCGCCCGCCTGACGAAGATTGCCACCCAGCCATCATCAAGTGCTGAAACGGGCTTGGTTCATTCAGAGGCGAGGATTCAAAGTCAACATGGCGTTGAAAGAGCAAGAGTCCTCAAGAATTCTGGGAATTGGCGTGGCGTAAGGTAAATACTTTTGCCAAAAGAAAATAGCCCAAAAAAACTTTTCTTCATTGCTCGATATTATGCTGTGGTATGGGTGAATCCAGTTCCATCTGCGGCTCAATCTGTGCCTCAAATCCGCGGCTGGGGATTCCCGAAAGCCTACTCCAAAATGAGCAACGGGGAAAGATCCGTCGGAGCGGCCAGCAGCCGCCCGTAGATTAGGATCAGTCTTATTTGGAGCTTGCGGGGCCACCCCGTCACAAAAGAAATAGCGCGAGACCGGGGCATGGGTGGGTGGAGTGATTCCACGGTGAAGGTTGTATAGGACCGACGCAGATATGAGACAGGGTATACGTTTCCTCTTGTCTCATCACACCGTTGACCGTTGACTACCGCTGACTGTTTGCAAATGCCACTCGTTTTCTTGCTTCGGTTAATGGCATCGCTCAAGTCTGGTCTTCGCTTTCCTGACAGCGTGTAGCGACATCTCTGAGTCTAAATCATGCTGGAGCCAGCGCACATCGTGCTCTCCACCTCGGATTTCTGTGCCATCTTAGAGATCTGATAATATAATTAAATTTTACCTCCTGTATTTGGGTGCCCTCCCTAGTTAATCGCGTCAGACCGATCGAGCGGGGCGGTTGTGCGACCGAGGGATCGCGAGACAGAAGCGCCCGTAGCTTCGATCGGCTTCGGGGTAAGTGGACCTTTCCTCTTGACAGGGATGGGGTGTACGATCAGGGTGGTCCATCAGCCGCTGTCAGATCCTGTGAGAGCAGGCCCTGTGTCACCATAGATTGGTCATTTTTGTTGTCTCTTTAGTTGTCTCTTTCGCTGCCACCTGGTTGTCGTGGGTCCAGACCATCCAGCTGGCATTTGGGCGTACATTGCTCTGGGCGAATCATACCGGATTTCCCCGTCCGTGATGACACCCTCCTTTGTTCGACAGGGCCTAGCACGCCTAGAAAGGATGGCGAAAAGGGAAATCAAACGAAAAAGAGAAGGGGTGAAACGATGTGGATACACTGCCAGTAACCATTTACTCCTCCATTAATTTAATTTGACATTTGACCTTCGAAAAATGTGCTAGAACAAGAATCTAGTTATTAACCCGGTACTTTGGTGCAGTCCCGCAGTCATGGCTCTGGAACTGGCTTGGCTGGTGGGCCAGGATCGATCTGTCTGTACCCATGTTTTGCAGATACCGCCTCTTAGTTCATAATGTCACAAGGATCAACTTCGGTCATAGGTCGATAATTGAATAGATATTGATTTGCTACTAGTGCATCGTTACTTTCGCGATAGCCACCTCCATTCTCACCGCGTTTGTTTCCTCACTTCGCTGAGAAATTTCCGCTCTTGTTACACTTTAGGTCCTGTTCGTCCTTAGCAACCCCATCCCCAGCCCCATTTTGGGATTTAGAGGGGCTACCGTGAGGGCGATTTGGCATGACCATCGAGGTTTGTATCAATCGATCCTGCACAGAGGAGATGTCATAAATGAACAGAGCCAACATTGAGCCGTTATTCTCGTTTCTAGATGGCTATAGGTTAGCGCTTCCCTTGAGCCCGGATCTTTGAAGCCTGACAAGGCACTTCGGTGTGGCGTACATTTCGCGGCCATTGGCAATAGTTGAGGATGAAGGCATGGTTCGTGGATTGTGGTTTGATGAGCACACAGGCGTATATTTCCTTTGGAGGAATAATAGATATTTCCAAGAGAGCTGAGAAAGTGAAGGATTCTTAGATCAATGAGGGGATGAAATGCGACGGCATAGGTGTGAAGGCAATGTGGGCTTTATACCAGCCGGAGAAACTGTTGGAGGAGCATTTTAATCTAGGGATGAGCAAACAAAAGCATCTGGATCCAGCGCACCGTTGTTCACCGGAGATCCCTTACTGCAGATAATTGAGGTGAACGCATGGCCATGAGACCATGATGCAGATGCCCTGCACTACCCTTGTCGGGCTGCTATCACCGTCCCATGTCGAAGACTTCGGCGTCGTGAATGACATGCAGAAGGTACAAGTGGGGGTGCAGCTGCGACGCGCTGATCCAGTGGTTGCAAAATGATGGCTAGTTACAAAGGAACCAAATGACGGATTACCTACAGCCGGTGCGGTACCGAATTTGACGTTGGGTGCGACATTCACTGACGGGAAAACAACAAGAAGGCCTATCACGACCTGACTTCAGCCGGTACGTACCCATCGTGTATTATGAGCGCTCCAGCAATATTCTGAGTGAAAAGAGCAATTTTGCTGATTAATGGTCTGAAACTTGGTAGTTTGGTGTCTAGACTAGATTGATGGGAGGCAAGTGCATGTAGACAGGCAAGCGTTCATTTCTTTGAGCTTACACCAAGTCTCAACACCCAGGCACTTAGCCTGCGAGAGATTCGGCGCTTTATGTTTGAGACGAAGGGGAAAGTGTGAGAATATGGCGTGAAACCGCCGTTCTTGGCGTTGTACTTCTGTCAGCAGGCACAGACCGGTCCGGCTGTGTCGTCTTGTTAGTTGCCGCCACCACGCCAAAATACCGCAAAGTAGAGGGAAGAAGTAAGAAAAGAAAGAGAAATAAAACAGCGACAACAGTGCGCAATGTCCCATGGTGTGAGGAAAGCTGCCTTTTTTTTTTTTTTTTTTTTTTGGGCAGCCAGGGTTCCTTGCTGCTCGGGACAGATGCGTCGGTCGGGGGTGACCATGGACGGTGGCGGTCATAGACGTGGCTTTGCCTTGAGGTTGGGTGTGTGTCAAACACGATAACCCTGTAGTTGCTCCAATTCCCTGATTTGTTCCATTTCCAAGCCCATGGGGGGCTGGCACTTGAAAATGGCTTGCGCGCGCCCTGCATCGAGCTGTTGGACCAAAGATTCCCTTTCTTGTTTGGGTAACAGGCTTGAGCAGGGTTACCGACCTGAGGGTACACCATCCGTTGCTGCCATTCGCCGGTTCTGGTGCTCATCGGGCGCATGGGTTTGTGCAGAACAGACCATGTTTTCCCATTCACTTCCTTTCCTACATTACTCTCCCGATTGAGGGAACTACACTAGCACCGGGCTTCCCCTACCCCCTCATGAGGAGTTGCTTGAAGGATAGGTTAGCACAGACCCGTCTCATCTTATCGATCAATACCTACCTGTCAAATGTTGTACACTAGCTGAAGGAAAGAAATGACGCAAGGGCGCCTTCAAGCTTAGCGACCATGGGGTGGTGTTTGGGCATTCCATGGCAGCCTGCCTCTAGTCGGCGCTGGACCCTTCTAGGCTTACCTACGTACTCGCATCGCTGGCGCCGGACAATATCGATAATCCACGACCCCAAACATTGTGAGTAATTATAGCTCGACCTTGGCCAACAGAGTATTGATGTGTCGGGAGAAACCCCAACATGGGCAATTTTCTCCTTTTATTCGACGAGCGATGAGGAAATTAGGAGCATATCACCACACCCGCTAGAAAATAAAAAGAAAGAAGAAATTAAATGATCCTCTAGGTGTGTGTGTTCTTTTTTGGTGAAGGAACTTGACTGGTTGCCTTACTTGTTGCCGCAACCCAGTGTTTGCCGCATGGCGAACCAACAACATGGTTGCCAGAGTTTACTCCCCCAGCCACAACGGCCAAAGTGACAACGGGCCAGGGCTTTTGTTATAGCGCGTGCTTGGCCTGAGACGGAATAGCAGGCTATCCCTTGTTCCCGCGCCGTTATTGAGCGCCAACGATTCGCTAAGCCCAAGTCTCTCATCTCTAGATGGGTATGATCCTGCCCCTACCCAGTAACCCTGGAGATAGGGTGGTACTCATTCCCTCTAAACACGCAAGCCGAGTTCTCGATTCCCATTGCTATTATCAAGAGTGCAAAGCTATGACTCGTGCGCACGACGATGGCGTTGATAAATCACCCCTGCGTATGGTCCAATACCAGCGGGAAGCATTTTCGACCTTTTTATTCCCGGGCATAATAAGTGCAAGCCGGCGCGCACAAGAAAGAAAGCCAAAAAAGGTCGCGCTCTCAATGGGTGTATATGACACGAGGGAGGCGCGGCGCGCTGGTGAGGACGTGTTGGCTGAGAAGTGCCTTGATTCGCTCCTCTTATGCTCGGCATGAAACTTTGGGTTGTAAATGACAGAAAACACTGAGAGAAATGATACCCTACTTCGCCTTGACTTGTGGCGGAGCCGGGCCAATCATGGGTGTTTGGAACAAGGCTGGTCGGTGTTGGGTGTTGGGCGTGGGAGGCATTTGGGTCATCTCACTCTTCCATCCCTCTGTCAATTATCGAGCTCTAGATGTATTTCCTGTGATTCTTGCCATTGTGTTTCCTCAAAATTTTGAAAGCGAGAATAGAGGATCAATTTTCTACGGCATATGGCAAATATTTTCTTCACAGCGAGCTGATCAAGCAACCTGGCTCTGTTTCAATCTGAATTT
The DNA here is from genome assembly GCA_017140755.1 of Calonectria hongkongensis. Classification (NCBI taxonomy): domain Eukaryota; kingdom Fungi; phylum Ascomycota; class Sordariomycetes; order Hypocreales; family Nectriaceae; genus Calonectria; species Calonectria hongkongensis. The sequence continues at coordinate 1,933,308 of JAACJA010000008.1, forward strand.
AGTACCTAGATTCTACCAGCGCTATTTTACAGCGCTAAATATCCATTGATCGTTCTCTAAAACTCGCTATGGTGAACCTCATTGTCCTGCCCTATCCAGAGGCACCACCCGCCCGGCATCGCTTCCCATTGTTGGAGGCAATGACCGCTGCAGAAGTCGATCTTGGAGAGAAGAGGTGTCGTAGAGATATTGGAGAAGCATCGTAGTGTAGTTTCGGAGGCTGGTAAAGTATGAGTCTCATAGGACAGTTCAACTAGATTTGCGATGCTAAAATTTTGCAACATACCGTGTGCTTCTGAAGCGAGGCGGGACCTTAGTGAGAGATCTGCTGGAGCTGGGTATTTTTTTATTCATAGTATGATGATGAAGAGGGTTGAGAAATTGCTGAAGGATATTATGCAAATAAGGCGACGAGGAGCTGGGATTTTATAGGAAAGCTCTTCCAGGTGGGAGCTCCGATACACTGTCAGCTGGTATGGTACCCTATTAGCATACTACCTCGGTGAAGGGAGAAGCAAAAAGCAAAGTGATGGTAGTAGGAGCCCATGATTCCCCATTACCTTTGTACCTACCCCTTTCCCGTCACCCTGGGGAGGATGGCCGCGATGAGTGGCTCTTACGCTGTCGAGGTTAAACCCTAGGAAGAGATGCAGTCCATCTGAACATGCGCAGTCACGATTCCGGCTACGCATGACGCTAATTGCATTAGTTTCATCCGACCTCAGTCGATTGTTCATTTTTTTGTTTTTGCTTTTTTGTCCAAGAATGCTCGTACTCTCCCTGGCCACCATGATTACCCAGTTCTCGTTTGGATGCCTGGAAATGTCATCTCCCATGCTTGCATGCTCGTATCGACAGTATAGGGTAGGTGTTCAGTCACATATTATCAATACGCAAATATAATCAATGCATTGTTTTATTGACCATTAGATAGAATGAGTTTAATGAAGGACTCCAAGCCTGATTACACAGTAGAGGCTGTATTTTGGACCACTTTAACGCCATGTTGAGCTTGTTGGGATTGAGAGGCATTGGCATTTGGTTCGGGATTGAGATTGCTTAACAAGAGAATGCGGCCTTGTATAACTCGTTCGTGGACGGAGATGGACTAACAAAGTTGGTATTGATGGAGGGGGCATGCTGAACTCTCTATAGTAGGGGAAAGAGGAAGGTTAAATATTTCTCACGAACTGCCACGGGGAACTATTGGGGTCTGGCTGAGGGAATTGGGTGGCATGGACTGGGCCAGCCTCCAGCATGATCCCTATGCCGACGCTTTTAAAAATACCCTATCAAGTCGGAGCATAACGGCAGTCCAGTGCCGACTTTTCACTTGAGGTTTCCAGAGCGTATATAAGTATAAGGCTTCACAGATAGATGGTTAGGGGGGCAGTGGCCGCTAAGTACAGTCTTGCTGTTTTTCCAGTGCTTCAAAATAATGGACCGCAGTGCTCTCCCATCAGTCCGGTCCCTAAAGCCATCGCAATCATTGAGTCCTTTGACTCACGGCGGGGTTCAGGAGCGGGGGCTCTCTCGGACTCTGCCAGAGTCCTCGCCCGTTAAACTACCACGAATAGGTCTCTGAAACCTCTACAACGGAGATGAAGTTCATCGATCGAAGATTGTTTCTTGCTTCTGGTTACAGATTTTCAGGCTCGGCCGTAGAAGAATAGAAGGAGGGCTGGTCGTAGTTTTCTCAAGTAACGGGCACTCTTGAACTGCCCGAGGGTAAATAATGACATCTTTGTGAATATGAGTTGTTGGAGAACGGTTTTTTTTCGAAGAGATTCGCACAGAAGTTGGAAAGAGACCCTAAAGGTAGTATTAATCGTGCAAGGAGGTCGTAACTTGTTTCTAAATGAGAACTATTTTCGTTAGAAATAGGGGACTTTCTGGGTTTGGGATCCTGAGATGGAATAACTTAGTATGTTCTTCCATCGCGACCGCACTCGGGAGGCTGGCATGGTGCTTAGGGCTCGTTTTTAGTGAGTTTAGGCGGTGGCAAAAACGATACTGGTGCAATCCTAAACCGAGGCGGCACTATGAGCTTTGGCGTGGGATCTGAACAGGGCAATCCCTGGTGAGCATTTTGTCCCTATTCTTAGTTTTTAGATCGGGATGGGAAAGTTGGACGCATACGAAGACCCAATCACCGAAAAAGCCATTGCCCCCCTTTTTTTCAGTTTGCTATCTGCGGCGGGTTTGGTTGCCTTGTCGAGTTTGCCTGGAGCTGCCTGGAGCTGCCTGAAGGCATATTGCGAACGATGTGAACAGTGTGGGATCCATGAGAGGCACCGCTAAGAGATGAGTGGTGCCAACAAAGCCAAGATTCTACGACCGCGCCCTACTTGAAACCAAGACGATCCGAAGCAGAATCCCCGCCCTTGGTATCGTATCTGAGCAAGATGCCTGTCGTTTGGTGGACGGCGGTCACATTGGTGGACCCTTGGCCATTTCTTTTTACCCAAACCAGCACCTTGTGCAGGGTGTTGTTGCACTCGGAGGTTGCTGGCCCAATACAACGTCGCCTTAGCACTGATCGGAGAAGGCCGTCGGGTGAAGGGCACAACAAAGACCTTGCCTGACAGAGAGAAGAAAAAACATAACTTGTTTTTTTTTTCTCTTTTGGCTTACGTCCCAGGGCTCATACGACTATGGCCACCAGGTCATGGCACCATTCTTGCAACCAAACGTCCGGCATCATGGATTAATCCTGTATTCGAGTTTTACCAAAGGCTCAATTCCAGAGAAGAGATCTTCGAGATAGGCAAGCATCGTCGTGAAATGAGATTGGAAGGGGAAGGTGATGTGGAAAAAAAATATCATCGTGGGTTGCGATTGACGTAGTGACGGGCAATTGTGGTGCATATTAGGGCTCAATCTGCGGCAAAACCCCGTGGTCGAGAAGTCGATGTGCGCGTTTTTGTTCCTGGAGATTCCTTGGAAGTTTCTCGGCTGGATGGTGGTAGTGTGTGGTAGTGTGTGGTAGTGTGTATTACAGATCGAGCCAATCTCGAAAGGAAGATGAAATGTGTGTGAGTGGAGCACTGAAGCACGATGCGTCGTGTACGTTTTCTGTCTGCTTCGCTGCTTTGCCGCCCCAATTGTTCGCAATGTAACATCCGAGTTCAATTCACACTGTACCTCGCGCGCATCATGTACTGGACCCTGGTACCCCAACAACAAGAAAACTAACCGAGCTGAGACTGTAGCCCTTCTCCGATGGGTTTGGAAATCTGAGTATGCGCGAGTTAGACCCTGACGTGGTTGCATGGATAGAATGAGCTTCATACCCTTGCTAGCGGGCTTGCACCGGCTGAGCGGTCCTGGACCCCCACAGATCGTGAAGCAGGGTCCGAAGCTTCGATCGGTTTTGGCGCAAGTGGGATGAGTTGTGGAACCAGGGTGGGCCAGAAGCTGCTATCGGATTTTGTGGGGGCGGGTTGTCGTGTTAGAGATGACCTGTGTTCCGAAGATACCCATTGTTGTATTCTCGTATCCGCCTGTTGCGATCTTGGTTGAACCGTTTCAGGGGATTCGGACGGCTGGGCTGACGATTGGGCGGAGAGCAAGCTGGGCATATTGAGCACTGTCTCTTCCCCCTGCTCGGCTCGGTTCTCGATTGGGGACCGAGACGAAGAGGAAAAATGAAAGAAGGGGAATAAGGGCACGCAGCCTAACATTGGTTGCTTCCTTGCTGATATTTTGCCTTGAGGAAATATGCCCCGACAAGTGATCTGATCATGGCTGATCCAGCTTTGGCCTGCATGGCGGGCCAACACAAAGGCTGGAGGATCCATGCCCGATGTTTTACAAATACCGTGTCTAGGTTCACAATGTGGCTAGCATTGACCCTTCCTGCATATGGGTGATTGAATTGGCATTGGTTTGCTATTGATACATGATTTTTCTCCTAGCCCGCCCTTATTCTTGTTGGCGCATGGTCTATTACTTTGTTGAGAAATTTCCATCCCGGCCGCTCAGCGGGGCCTGCCCATCCTTGTGCTCTTTAGTTTCATCTTGGGATTGAGAAGAATCGATCTTGGAGTCATTTGGCATGGCCATCGAGGCCTGTATTAGTCGCTCTTGCAAAGAGGAAGTGTCGTAAATAAATTGATTCAACACCGAGTAATTAATCTTGCAGCTAGATATCTATCAGTCAGTGCTTTTCTTAGGTTCGGATATTTCAGGTTTAGCAATGACTTTGAGCACAGCCTACATTTGGTTGTCGTTGGCGTTGGTCGAGGAAGACATGATTCGCAGATTGGGGCTCCAAAGGCGTGTGTAGATATATCTCCCTCATTGGAGTAGTTCAAGCTCCTATCAGATTCGGAAAATTCGCAGATGCTTAGAGACTGATGAGGAAGTGGAATGCGATAAGGTGTGAAGGTGATGTGGGCTTTATACTCAGTTATTTCGGAAGAAAGCTCTCATCTGATGACAAGACAACAAAAGCATGGAGATTTGGGACACGTACATGCGCCGGAGCTCCCCAGCTACGCAAGATTGAGGTGCGCACATCCCCATGAGCCAATGTGTGAATCCAGCTGCTTAGTTCGTGATGTGGATGCCTCACACCACCCTTGCCAAGCTACAGTCATTTTCTCCGGTTGGGGTACGACATCTCTAAAGAATACGGAGTTTTGAGGCAGACAAATGTATGAGATGGATGGGGGTGTCGCAGTTGTATTTTGGTTAAGCGCACGGGTGATGATGGGTGGGTGGCTGATGATGGAGGCTGACCACCCCCCCACGTTGATGCGCATGTCATATACACGATGAGGGACCATGCAACTGCGGCCCTGGTTTTGGTTGCAACCGTCACCAGTTAGAATAAAAGTAAGGAAGCAGAATCCAATACGACCGGGCGCATGTTAGTACCTACTTGAAGTATAAACGCGATCTAGTAACATGATAGGGAGTCCCGTTTCGCTAACTATAGGCTTCAATTCGGCGGCTTGAAGCATCGATGGAATAAATGAGAGGCGGATACATGACAACCAGGCAAGCGTTCATCTCATTAATTTGCTGAAAGTGCCACCACATTGTCACTAAAGTTGCGATTGATGCTGTGCCTTGAGTTGAAATCGGAACTTGGGATATGGTAGGGTGTCATTTGACGGGCTTCTAGCGTTGGCATCCCGCGTTTCACTGCAGAGCAGGCCTCGATTTATGGTGCCAGCCGATTACCGGTAGGCCTCGTTTTGCCGAAGGATGTGCCGCCGGCACCACACCGGGGTGGCGCGGCGGGCAAGAAAGAAAATGGAAGTAATCCCACCCCCTACCATTCTTGACTAATGACGCATGGTGAATACAGTTAAGCTGCGCGTTGAACTTTCAGCATGGAAAGGGGTGAGATGGTGAGGGGATGATGAGCGCTGCTTTTGCGAGCCCGACTTGCAAATGCGCTTGCCAGGGATGACGTGACACCGAGGTGTGTGTTGAACCACAAATCTGGGTTGGATTACCCAATTGGGCACCTCATGGGTGACCACTGGGTGTGGCGCTTGAAGATTATTACTACATGCCACGCCCAGTGCCTGCTGCTGAATTCTTTTTGTTTAGGCAATTGGATCAGAGTTGTCAATTGGAATTCTCCTTCGGCTGCTGCTGCCATTCGCCGGCTCTGGCTTTCGCTGGCGTCGATGTTGGACAGTCAGTCGAGTTTTCCTATCTTCTTTCCCTAGTTGAGTGAAGTACACTGGCACTTGGTTTCACTAATCCTGATACGGAACGTTAGCTGGAAGACGGGCTTCTAGGCCCGTCTCGTCTCATTGATTGATACCTAGCGAATGTTATACATTAGTCGGAGGGGAGTAGTGGCGCAAGAGCATCCAACGCAGCCGGGATCGACAGCATTGGCGATGATGAAGCAGTTCCTTAGCATACACTGACGGCTTGTTCTGGCTAGTATCGGGTCGTTCTAGTCTTCTTAGCATCGCTAGCGCTGATGACCACGAATGATCCATAGCTTCAACGGGTGTGGGCCATGGAGGCTCAGCCTTAACCAACGGATTCTTGGGCATCATCGAGAAAGGTCTAAGACGAGCAAGAAGTTTTTTGATCTAACGCGAGATTGGGAAATTAAGAGTGTGTGATCATCTCGGCTGGCAACAAAAAAAAAGGAATAACCCCGATTTTTCTGCTTTTTCTACAATCTCTGCGCCTGGTCGTACGAATCAGGAGCTTACCAGGCTATTTTTTCTTTCTCGGCAATTGGAGAATCAATCCATAACTGTCTGGCTCTTCTCTGCAAACCTGTCGTCCCAAACGGGACATCAGGTCGAGGCGCGCATGGTCTGAGACAAGATGGCGGTTAGCGGACTATCCCACGCTCGCACGCCGCATCGAGCGCAAGCAATGTCACTACGCCCACGACTCTCGCCTCTAGATGATGAGGATGAACATTGCCCTGTACTAGTAACCCCAGAGATGGGGTGTCACTCCTTGTGAATGATGGCGCAAACCGAGTTCTCCATCTAGGTGGTTGGTGACTTTTAACGATGCAAAAACAGCACATCGCATCAGCATCAGCGCACAACGATGGCGTCAAGCAACCCGCCTCTGCATCGTGATCCAATGGCAGCGGCGAGGGCTCCAATTATTCCGATCCTGGTGCATGAGCTGTACCGCACCGTGCGCGCTTTTAATGGGCGTCGGCGACACGGGGAGGTACAGGCTTGGCGCGTTAGATGCAGGTTAGTCTTGACTCACTCGCCGTCTGCCTTGCATGAAACTGGGGGTGAGAGGTGACAACAGACGCCAGCAGAAATAACATACCGCTTCGGGTTGGTTGGCGGAGCCAGGCTGTGCATGGACATTTTGGGAGGTATTTGGGTCATCCCACGCTTTCATCCGCTGTCAGGTATCAAGTTCCATACGTATTTCTTAGGCCGCGTTTCGTTATGCATGTCAATATTACGAGCAATATAAGGAATACATCGATTTTCATATGTTCTATAGCTCACATGTTATTATTAATCGCAAACTCGTCGAGTAGCCAGGCTCCTGAGAAGTGTCACTCCGCCGACCATTGACCCAGTCCAGTGTCGCTTCCTGCTGATAGAGAAATCGATCACTGCACAATGCGGCCTTGGAGATATGGAGATATGAGATATCGTGAATGAGCAGGAGAAGCATTGCGGTGTAATTCTAGAGGATAACAAAATATTAGTCTTTTTTGACAGTTTCGCTGAGTTTTTCCTGCTAGGAATTTGTGCATACTCTGATGATACAGAGAGGTTTTAGTGCAAGCCTGCCATAAGCTGTAAAGAAGTTTGGGATGAGTCTCCAAACGCAAGAAAAAGAGAGGGAGGGAGACCGATAGAAGAAGATTTAACAAAAAGTTGGTGGCGTCAAGATGGAGAAGAAAAATTGAGCTAACGACTAGATCAGTCTTCTTACTCTTTTTCTGCTTTGCGTCGCCACACTAGTTCTACGCGGGCACGAATATGCATCATTTGGGTTGACATCTCGATGATCCAGGATCTGAGAGATTGGAACCACCCCAACATACAAAATTGTAGGACTGAGGAAACCGTGATCTAAGAATTCACGACTCTTGCTTCTCAATTCGCGTTTACACATGTGGAAATGCTTGTTTGCATGTCTAGGCGGCTGTCATTGTCTAGGGTAGGCGTTGCAGACGGAAATCGGGACCAGCGCTATGGCGAGATGATATATGGTGACCTAGCCTACTGCCGATGCAAAATGAGCATTTGAGGAAGCGCTGGAAAAATGATAAGGGCGTGGCTGAGCATGCTGGCGATGCGATTATCTACTGACTGTACTGAGTTCAGCACCAACATCAGCCAGCATGATTTGGAGCGCTGCCTAGTTAATTTCCTATGTTTGTGGATCGCGAGCTGTAAATACGAACATTTAGGGCCTGTCTTACTATCTTAAATTGTCAACCTGCCTTGGGTGAAGAAAAGAAGAAGCAAAAAAAAAAAAAATTAAAAAAAAATTGTTCTGCAAAAAGGAGTCCACGCACACGTGCAGGCTGCAAGTGCCTAGGGGTTAGGATTGTACATTGTATGGCTGCTAGGCGAGTGAGATGGCCGGGCATTTCATCAGATTGTTGAAGAGGTGGGAACAAAAGGGCTTGTTTCCCCTTCTCTCCATCGTTGATCACGCGATTCTTGCCCGGCAATCATTCCACGATTGTCATCCTACAACAGTCAACCCTCAACAAGTGCCTCACGAGGAAACCAAAAAAGCAAATCGCCAGCGGCGTTATCACGCCCCAACCTCTAAGCCGCCCCAGCCGCACAATGTGCACCTCGCTGGGCCATTCAAACCTTTTTCAGTTTTCTTTCCCCTTCCACCTCCAATACTTTCATCACTACACAAATTTCACCATGTGTGGAGGATTGGTTTCCTTCCAACCAAGACCTTGCAGCTGTTCCCTTTTTCAAGACATCAGGGAGACAGTATAGAGTATTTACCACTCCATTTGCCTGTAGCTCCAAAAGGCGCTCAGCCTCTTTGTCGCCGCACAGAAAATCAGCCAGTGCACCAGCGATTCTCCTCTTCCGTCTGAGGCTGTCTGCTTCAATGCGCAAATCTACCACCCTGTCCGCAACGTCTGCGATATATTGAGAGATCTCACTGGGCTGAGACTCTGGTGCGCAGCGTCTCTTGCGGCTGTTCTCCGGATCTAGAGATGCGATTATGCCCTGTTGCTCTGTACACTTCTTGTCCAGGGCCGCGTTGGTCTCTTCCAACTCGGCGACCCTTTCACTTGCAGTCTGCCTCTGGCACTTAAGACTCTCCTCTACCGAGGTGATTTTGCGCCGTTGCTCTGCGCGCTTCGCGTCACTGGCCTCCACCATCTCCTTCAACTCGGCTGTCCTTTGGTTGGCAGCCGCTTCATTCTTGAGACTCTCCACCAGCTCTGAATCCTTTTTCGTCGCAGCATCTTCCAGTCCACGGATGGGCAGCTCCCGCTCGTGGATTTGGGAACTCTTCAAGACGACCTCAACAATCTCCTTCTGACTTTTGGCGCCGCTGAGCTTGGACTGCAGTTCCTTGTTGGTCTCTTGGAGCCGTTGGTTCTCGGCGTTGGCGCGAGCAAGGTCTGCTTGTATCTTGCGAACCTCCGAGTCAGCGTTCGCTTTTGCAGCCTTGCTCTTCCTAAGACGTCTCGTTTGACCAGAAATGTCTTTCTCAAGCCTTGCCATCTTTTCGGTGGAATCCGCAATCTCTCGATCGAGCCTCTCCTTGCAGCCAGCAAGCTCCCTCTTCAGGCCTTGCACGCGCTGATCTCGATTGATCGCGTGGAACTCGGCACTGGTCACTTTGCCGTTGGATGCGACCAGGTGTTGCTCTGCTTCAGCCAAGGCAGTTCTTAGCCGTGCAATCTCTGCCGATGCCGCAGACTCTGTCCGTTCGTAGGCTGCCTTGACATCATTGCAGCTTTGCTGGAAAGCGCCTAGTATTTCGCTACTTTTTTTCTTGTAGTTTGTCCAACTTGCTGTTCCCTAGAGCCGTTGAACTAATTAGCCTAGCCAAGGCCATCTCAACTTTATCCAGCGGTTGACCCAGCTTGCTCTTGATGGTATCAGGGATCGCAGCAAGACGTTGCTGCGTATCTGCAACGGCCGCGGCAACGCTATCGGCAGTCTTCTTGATATCCTGAACGTCGCGGGCAGTTTTGACTGCAGTCTCCTCCTTCGGCATTGTAGACGTAGTCTTGCCGAGCGACTTGACACTTTTCTCGAGGGCAGAGGCGGTCTCGGCCAGTGCTCTAATATCTGCCGAAACTTGAACAACACTCCCATTTGTGTCCTCGGCAACCTTGTTAATGGCAGATGCAATGTTTATTAGAATGTCAACATCTGCGGAAACCTGGCCAAGTTTCCCGTCCATGGCATTGACGCCCTCGTCAATCGTACCAGTCATCTCCTCCAGGGCCTCCTCCAGGGCCTCCTCCAGGGCCTCTTCCAGGGCATCGATACCCTGAACAACTTGCTGGACCTTTTGTAGTTTCTCGGCGAGATCGTCGAGCCTGGGCCCTGTCGATTCCATAGAGTGGGCAATTGAGCTGAGGCTCAGTTGTCGACTTTCCTTTAACTGTTCCCTGTCGTGCCGAAGATTTGATTCCAACCGCGCCAGCTCGGTTTCCCGATCGCGAAACCTCGCCCTTTCGTCCTCTAAAGCCTTGTTTGTCATCTCGATCCCCATTTTGCGGGCTTCGTGGGTTGCTGCCCGCTCCCTAATCGCAGGACCCATGTTCAGCAAGTCCTTGGCGAGCAGTGCAACCATCTGCGCATCGTCGAGATCTGCGTCGGTGTAGACGCTGACGAATTTATCAATTCTCTGTTCGAACTCGTCCATTTTTGCGTGAATGTGAGGTTTGAATGTGACGAAGATTTGAGTATGATGGATGAGTTTTGTTATGAACGCGAGATTTCAGTTTGATGAATGAATTTGGTTGTGAATGCCAAATTGCCAGCTGCCTGACACGGTCTACAGCTGCCAAACATTGCGCTGCAATATGCCTGGCGAAGCGAGGGAAATGTACTAATTTTATGGCTTAGAAGTGATATCCGGCTTCATCATTGTTGAAGAAATACATATCATTTACCTTTTCATATCATTTCCTGACTGCCTAGAAATGAATAACCAGGATATAAAAAAATAAAACAAGCAAAATAAATTCAATATTATTAATTAATTTATAAAATTTTGGGCTGACAAGCTGATGTTCTAGGCAATTGGGCTCTATATGTCTAAGGCAAGGGGGTCGCAGAGGGACAATCTTTCAGCGCCCTGGGTGACTTGTGCAAGATTTCTCCGTCCGCGATGAGGCCAAAGAAACCTGTATAGTGTCCTGGCCAGTCATCAGGACCAGGAGGACACTAATCATCCCCTGCGCGAGACAATTAGAGAGTGGCCAAGATGCTGCATTACCAAAATAAAAGTTGAATAAGGATTTGAATGATCAAGGGGCATTGATTCCTTATTTTCCATTTGTAATGAGTCACTAAATGGATTTTTATGAGTATCTCCAAGCTAAATAATCATGTTTATGCAAATAATAAATGCACGCAAACGAATAGAAATCCTCTTTTCATTGCTCTTGTCACATTGTAAAAACAATATGACGAAGAAGCTTGATCGGTGTTTTCCTGCTGATCCAAGCTTTTCTTGCCATGCCTGTTCATCCTAACGGCAAGTGCTTGCCCTACCAAAGTATGTCAAGCCTAATTACCCCGTGGAAGCTGCGCATTTTGGACTATTTTATCATCATGTTGACCTTGTTGAGATTGAGAGGGGTCGGTATTCGGTTCGGGATTGAGATTGCTTGACATGACAATGCGACCTTGTATCAAACGTTCGTGGATAGAACTCGTGTCGTAAATGTACCGCTCTAACATTGAACCACTATTCTCGGGACTGAAAAACCATCAATTAGCATTTCTATTAAGCTAGAAATTCAATGGCCCAGAAAATCCTTTAGATTTGGCGTACGTTTGGTGTTCGTTGGCGTTAGCAGAAGATGAATCCATTTGAAATTGGAATTTGATGGGGGCACGCCGGCATATATCTCAAGGAAAGGTAATTGAAGGTGGTAGGAGGCCTGGAAGTAGAGATAAAGTGTTTAAGGATTAATAGAGCATGTAACGTAGAGGAGCGGGTGGTGTTGAATTTATTGTTGGTTGATGTAAAACTCTCATCGTAACAAAGCTCCAAGCGCTGAGACAATTACCTACTAAGAATCATGAACTGATGCGAAGTATTGGGGTTCATCCAGTCACACGCGCACATGAAGTACATGATGTAATTGAGCGGCTTGATCCATGATTCAAATGCTTTTTTTTGTCTCTTTTGGGGTGGGGCAACCGTTCCTTGTGGATGGCATGGACAAGGTATGGGATGAAGGGGGCGTGTAGTCGTCGTGTTTGGTTAAGAGATGGAAATATTGGTTCGTCAATGAGAGATGTTGCACGCATGTTCCGTGGGATCTTTACCAAGTTCTGGAAAACAGTCGGGTGTTGATGCGGCTCAGTTTTTGTTCATCAACACTCACTGGGCTACACGAAAGCTCTAGCGGCCGAGTTTCAAGTCAAGTTTTGGGAAGCTGATGTAGCTGATTAACTCGTAGGCTCGATGGTGCCAGTCAGGACGCAATGGGGGGTGTAAAGGACTAGGGCAATGAAAAAGGCTACTCTTCATCTTGCTGAACTTGCCTGGTAGATAATTGCCACTCGGCCCCGAGGCTTGGCACTGATGCTGCGGGAAATTTTTGTGAGATCACACATACAGGGGAGTATATGAATAGGTCTGGGCTCATTGAATGGCCCAATGAATCTGGAGGTGGCGGGATCGATCCACTCGGTTTTGTTTGCCTGAGCTAACGAACGCGTCCTTTCATCGATACACTAGGACGGGGCGTGACGGGAGGGAAAGTGAGATACAAGAAAAAGCAACCGCCCTTGAACCAAGCAATGAGATATCGACGGCACAACCTCGTGGGACCTGAGGGGCCAGTTGCCTGGATTGTAGCGAGAAGAATGAGGGCAATCACCCACAGTTTGCTGACGCTTCAAGATGGTATACACACCCCAGACGTCGATTTGCTGAGCTGGATATACTGTTTCATTTTTAAGCAATATATTTCATTGCAAATATGGACATAAACTGCTGCCTCAATGATACCATGATCTCTATTGTCACCGTCCGTTGCCGCCATTCCGTACTGCTGATGTGTCATTCATGGAGATCCTTCGAATTTACAAAGCCCCCTTGGTGTTGTCGTTTCTGTCAGCGGCCAACTGCATTGGGCCATCGCTTGACTGATCGCGTCACGAGGGACTAGCTGGAGGAGACTTTCGCACGCGTCGGTCGTGCCTTATCGATCTCGATCTGGCGGATGCAATATGCTAATCGGAGGAACGCAGGGTAATGGAAGCGATTTCGCTCGACCTAAACTTCTCCAAGATTAGCGATATCAAGTGGCATCTGAATATACCCTAGTGCTTTGCCTCCAGCTGAGATATGGCCCTTGAGATATCTGTCACTTCTCGCGGTGTCGTCAGTCTTTGGTGCAAGCTTTTCGTTTGTGCTCACATTGAGCGGATCCGTCCAAGATACTAATGAAGCCGCACCGAGAGCGATGTGAACAATACTGACTCAACTCAAATAAGCGCCTTGTTTGTGGCAAAAATAGAACTAAGACGCGATAGAAGGCAGGATGTCTTTGCCTATACGAGGTTGGGAAATCGCAAGCGTGTGATTGTCTCGACCAACGATGAAAGGAAAAGTGGCAAGGGGAAGAAGCAAAGAGCCTTTTTACAGTCACCTGTGTGATAGCCGCCTTATTGCTGCGGCTGCGTAAGGTTGGATTTGGCACGCGAACTAATTAAAGCTAGGCTTCTCGTTTCACGCGTGCTTGGTCTAGGACTCCGGCACACTCCGCCTCGTCGATCTCAAGCCGTGTCGTCGCCTGGAACCAGAGACTCCAGTACCTTGCGAGCTCGCGTGACCAGAAAAGTGGTGCGCGCGTCGAGCTGTAGTCATACAGCTCGCCCCTGCCTGAGAGTGGCTTGAGTAGCTCATCCCTATTCCCTTCATTAAAAGTACAAATTGTGGGTGAGCACCAGCACAACCACGCGCCTCCCGGGCTGGGGCCACGCGGAAGACCAAGTAGCGGTACGTTGGTAAGGCACCCGTTTGCTGCCCCTGCTCCTCTGACGCTCCTGTTGGTGAGGACAGATATTTGTCTCGGCGTTCCTGGAGTTCCTTACTGCTTTGCATCTTGCTGCCGCCTTTGACAAGGATCTCATGTACGAGTATGGCAAGGCCCTTGGCAAGGAATGTTTTGGAAAGGGCACCAATGTCGCCATAGCGCCTTGCGCAGGCTTTTGCGACAGAAACCTGGGAAGAGTTATGGTCTCGCATGAGGATTCAAATTCACTGTCCTTGACTAAAAAGAAGTCAGTCAGGCCGATCTCTTTGACTGTATAAGGAGGCAATGCGGCTTTTTTTTTTCTGCCTAACGGTCTCAACTTACGAGTTCTCATATTCTTGTTGACTACCGCAATCCACTTCCCCCTTATCAAGTACTACCTCAAGCCTCAAGCCTCAAGCTTTGAAAAGAAAGTCCAGTCTCTCAAGGGGAAAATAAGTTTTGCTTTCCAGCCCTTTGCATGGGCTGGCTACTTATCCCGACCGGCATCGCACGGGGTCGTCGCCCATCTGTGGTTGGCGGGTGTGGCAGCATGAATGAATCCATCTGACTGGACTTCGGAGCTGGTTTGAACAGACGTTGGCGGCCCGACATGAGCCTGAGGTTCCGAGGCGCTTTGTTTTCAGGAAACCCCGACTCTAAGCTTGTGGGATAAGGATGTTAGACTTTGCATATGAGCCTCCAAGTGGAAACAAAAAGGACCAATTGAAAGATGCATCTGCTAGGTAGTGAGCTCAGTAGTTGCTTTTGCAGGCCGGTCCCACCACGCCCGCGACAAGCGTGGCACCGGTGAGCGAAAAGAGTCACACCGGTGCTAGTGCATAACACTAAGAGAAGAGAAACAAGAGCTCAAAGAACTGTTTCTGTAGCACAGAATTATGACGAATGTACCACCTTATTCTGCTATCTGGAGCTAGTGTTATGGGTATAGCTATGCTGGAGCTAGTTTGGATGGTTTATTTTGACGTCGTACTAAACTGGACCCCAAAGCTATTCTGATTGCGATAAAAGTTAGGTTATACTATTTTTTCTACCACGACAATGCAGCACAACACTCGCCTATCATTGCCGGTATATACTAGGAAACATTCGTGGTTGAAGGAAGGATGCATATTACTCTCGTTTGAACAATGTGTTTCTCGTTTTTAATATTATAAACCCACCACTCTTAATCTCTATATTCGTCAGAATTCATGGAAAATGGAGCAGAGCATTCGAGAACCATGAAAGAACGAAGATAAGACGTCACCAATGGATGAATTATCGTTTCTTATAGACTTTGCGACGGGCTTGCGCTGGTCGAAAATAATTTGGAATACTGAAAATGGCTGGATCTATTTCACTTCAATGAGCTTGACTAGTTCATATGTAAGAAGTCTCAAAGTACGATGCGTTCCCCTCAGTATAACACAAACTTTGGAGCTTTACCATCGGGAACTAGCAGTGCCGCATGAGATCCCATGATGTCTACTGACTCGAGTCCATGAAACACGCCCAGATATTCTTATCCCTCATTCGCCATCTTCTGCTCACCCCCCACACTTGCGCACTCTAAATACACGTTGGTTTCATGGTGCTTGAATTTGCCTTTATAGTGCCAAATAGAGTCCGCAGATAACCGCCATATGAATGGCCAAAATACGTGGTTGGACAAGACCAATGACGAAAGCCGATAAGGACTGCTATCTTGGTGCCACAGCCTTGCTGAAAGCTACTGGGCTTGATTTTTGATTGAGAGTGGCAGGATATGGACAAGATGAACAGAATATGGCTTTATTAAAGGTATGAATGACAATGTCGAACTCATTTCATGACTCTTGATACCGATCTAACCAAACTCCCAAAATAATGCAAAACCCCTTAATGCACCTTGATTAAAAATTAAATCCTTGAAGGGGCCTTGTTTGCCCCGGTAGGAGGAGTAGAGGGAGGTAGATTCTGGCCACTGGTCCTAAGTACTGTCCCCTGAACGAGCCGATCTTGCAGAGAAGATGTATCGTAAATGAATCGAGAAAGCATGGGGCTATTGGTGCTGAGGCTGCGTGAAGGTGTTAGTTTGGGCCTTGATACAGTGGGAGGTTCTCTTACGTGACGTAGCCGCTCATGGCTGAACCGGCGGTGCTTGATGAATCCATAATTTTATAGAATGGATGATTGAAAAGAGGGATACTTTGATCATTTATGGCCTGGGATGGTCTGGAGATTTGTATCAAGGGCGAATTGTAGTGCGAATGAGTGCCTAGGAAGAAGGACCACCAGGCATTCTTATAGCTCAATACAACGAGAAAGTGTAGGTTTCTCATTCTCCTTTTTTTATACCGATTAGGATGCTAGAAAAGGTGAATCAAAGCAACGCCCACTTACTAGGACAGAGTCACTCTCTGACAACGGCAATGCCCCAATCGGGGGGAGTGCCTTGTCTGGCATCCCAACGTCACCTTGGATACTCTATTCGGCCCCCAAAGCCGACATACCTCGCCTAATTCTACAAATAGTGTGAATTCACTGTCAGATGTCGTGGGCTCAACTACCGAAAAAGGATGCGAACTGCGACCAAGTCGATCAGTCTGGGCCTGCTCGGCCGGCCTTCTTGGTTTGGAAGCTGGACCGCCATTGGCCGGTGTCCGATTGGACGATGGAGGCTGCGCACGGATGGTACGTATGTAAGCATGGGAAAGACGGCTGTGGCATTCCACCAAGTATGCGCAATCCAATTTGCCCATGATTCACCGTGGGTGTCGGTGTGAGCCAGCTACCACGATGCGGAGGTGGTCCTGAGCCACTTTCCTTTTTTCTAATTTGGATATCGTATGAGAAACAAGTTCAGTGGCTGAGAGAAGGACGGAATTCGGGCGGAATTCAGACGGAATCTCTATTTCATGACACAGGACCTCTGTGTTGGATGTTGTCTTAGCTGGTCCGTCGGTACTTGGTATTACGCGGATAAGAATGGACACATTATCTCGGCTTCGGATACTTATCGTCGCGAATCGGTTCATGCAAGGGAATCATCCCCCCTGCACTCCCAAGTTGCTGGGCCAGCTCTGCATGGGCTTTGGTAGATCGCCAGCCGGGGTGCGAAGGCTGTGTGAGAGGCTCTGGAATGCAGCCTCCAAATTCGAATCATTTCAAAACGTTCGACCTGATCTGACCCACTACGTGACCCCGATGAAGCAGTAATCATCGTTGAGGTGTGGGGTCATGGCACTAAAGTAACACAATGAGCGCGCCTGGATTGCTTGCGCGGCCAGCCTCCCACTTCCCCGGCAGTTCACGAACCTTGCACCCAAGTGCCGTGAAATGCGGCTGCGGGGGGAGTCCGAACCGCGCCAGGGGTTCGACTTGGATATCGAAATGTGCTTTATCCATTTTTATTTTTTACTGTAGACGGAATGACGAAGCTACATGGAAAATGATGTAAGACCGACGAACCGTATTATTCTACACGGGCTAATGTGCAGGAGCTAGTGAACGAGCTCTCGGGCTGTAACACACGGGAGTTAACTAGATCTGGCAGCATCACCGTGACTCGTGAGCTTCATTATCCCACGCGAGCCGAATCGGATTACCAATCGTGGACATTAGTAACCGGAAAGTAGGAGGATGGCGATTCCGAAAAGGAATTGCAGCGGCAGCTCCCGGTTGTTGATGACTTGACTGATATGTAATGTTGCTGTTGGTTTCAGTGTTTCTGACATGTAACAATGAAATGGAGGTGAGGAGGAGACGAATACTGGCTCGGGCAAGCATGCATGTCTCTGATAGACAGGCTCTGTGGCTCGTTGGATCATGGTTAGGCTGACTCGCGCGATGTAGTGCATTCAGCCCTATGCGGCTCCTCGGTGAAGGAACGGGAGTGTGCCAATTAGTGAACCGGTACCGGGGGAGATGGCTTCCGTCATCTGATCATGCGAGGCTTCAGCTTGATGAAAGACAGGAGAGTCTGGTTAACGGAATCGGAGATAACCGGGCTCACATGCGTCGTCACCTGAACCAGGCGATGGGCAGACCGATTTGAAGCCAAAGACAAGGCTGAACGCTCTATTGATGTTGCTGCTATACCTAATCTATTGACCGAGCCGTATTGGAGAGCCATGCCCGAAGATACGCGGATCTAGAACCACGTTTCCAGCGCCAACTGTGAAAGCTACCCAAACTCTACGAGCTGTAGGCACCCGTTATAAATAAATGCACAAGGTTACGTGGCCATGACGTATCAGGCATGCTTTTGGTCTCAATACGTCCGTATGGTCCCTTTTAGGTTATCAGCATGGGAGATCCCCAAAGCTAGCTGCTCGGATGCGACCCACTCTCGGCCGGTGGCCGCCGGCCGCCTACGGCGTTGAAGGCCCCGCGCACCCCGCAGCTAGAGCATCCTTGCATCGAGGGAAGGAAGGGTTTCGTTGGAGTAACCAGCTCCTGTAAGTAGCTAGATAAGGATAAGCAACTACGTAGCTCCTCCCCTTCTGCAGCTTCAGACGGCTTGACGCGAATTCGAACTTGCGTCCTTCATCATAAACGGGTCCTACCTGTGCATCTCGTCTCATTGTACACACACAGCTTTCTCCCCGCAATTTTTTCAATTTTGACGCCTCTCGAAGCTCCCTTTTTAGCTCGTCGCCATGTCGCATACTCATTCTCATGATGGCGGTGCCCCGCACTCGCACGAGGGGTTCAACGCCCAGGAGCATGGCCACTCGCACGAGATCCTCGACGGCCCCGGCAGCTATCTCGGCCGCGAGATGCCCATCGTCGAGGGCCGAACTTGGCCAGACCGTGCATTCACCATCGGCATTGGCGGGTGAGATGCCCTTCACTTTTGCGCTGCCTCTTCAATTGTCCACTGACGCACCACCCCGCCTACAGTCCCGTCGGCTCCGGAAAGACAGCCCTGATGCTTGCTCTCTGCCTTGCCCTTCGCTCCAAGTACTCAGTCGCCGCCGTCACCAACGACATCTTCACCCGCGAGGATGCCGAGTTCCTGACCCGCCACCTTGCACTGCCTCCTCAGCGCATCCGCGCCATTGAGACCGGTGGCTGCCCACACGCCGCCGTGCGTGAGGACATCTCGGCCAACCTAGCGGCTCTCGAAGATCTGCACCGCGAATTCGACACTGACCTGCTCCTCATCGAGTCCGGCGGCGACAACCTGGCCGCCAACTACAGCCGCGAGCTTGCAGACTTCATCATCTATGTCATTGATGTGAGTGGTGGCGACAAGATTCCCCGCAAGGGAGGACCCGGCATCACCCAGAGCGATTTGCTCGTGGTCAACAAGACGGACCTTGCCGAGATCGTGGGCGCCGACTTGGGCGTAATGGAGAGAGATGCTCGCAAGATGCGAGAGGGTGGCCCTACTGTGTTTGCTCAGGTCAAGAAGGATGTTGGTGTGGATCACATTGTCAACCTCATTCTCAGCGCTTGGAAGGCGAGCGGTGCAGAGGAGGATCGAACAAGCAAAGGTGGCCCACGACCCACCGAGGGACTTGAGGCTTTGGTCAAATAAAATGGTCACGCTGGTCCGAGAGGATTCAATGTCTAATGAAGAATAACGAAACAAAAAACGCCTATATTTTGCATCTAAGGTATACCTGGTGTCGTCACATGAGCTTGATCATTCCATCATTGTATCTCCATCCACGGGCTGTGCGCTAGCCTCCACCTCCAACAGGGGCCCCTCAATGGGCGTAGCATTTCTGGGCCACACGCGCTTGTACAAACTAACACCGATAGAATCTTGAGGGTTGATGCGTCCGTCAAACGTGGCCTTGAAGTAACCGTGTGTACCCAGCGCCTCCTTGATGTAACCGCTGCGGCCACGCTTGGTCCACATGGGCAGGGCCTTGAACCACTCGACATCTTCGCGATTGAAGAACATGTATCGGATGGTGACAACCTTCTTGTGAATGTGGTAGGGGTGACCGGTAAGGATGATTCGCTTGGCAACAACACGGCTTGTTGACGGGGGCAGGGAAGTGCCAGTTCCGATAAGGGCCAGACCAACCTTGGGGCCATCCTCGCTTTGTGCCTCCTCAGCTGTAGTCTTCTTGAAGAACAGCACAGGTACTGATCCCCAGGTGAGAGGGCCCATGAAGGTGGCAATTGCCGACTGGCCAGGGTGCAGGAATCTGCAGTATTTGTGGACGTCGTTGGGCGTCTGGCCTGCCTGGGAAAAGAGAGGCTTGATGGTCATGCGTCGGGGTCCGCACTGGACGATGAGCTCCTCCTTGGCCTTGATAGACTTGGTGTAATCGGAGCTCAAGTTGAAGAGGTAGTTGACCGAAGTCTTCTTGTGCTCGTGACGGAGGAGGGACACAAGAGACAGTGGTGAGTTCTTGTTGTAGGTCTTCTCTTGGATGGGAGAAATGCCCTTGATGTAAATCTGGACACGGGTTCCGGGTGCAACACCGCCGACTAAAGCCTCTTTAGTTGCCCTTGATCGGGAAGACTGGTAGTCAGGAATCTGTAGTAGTCGCCTCCACTCCTCGGGCTCATGTGCGCGGTCCTCATCCTCCAACCAGGGGCTAGATCGCAAGCTCTTCAGACCACGATATCTAGCCAATCGCTCTCGTGCCAAAACACCAGGGTGCAGTTCGATCTCATCGGGAAACTCCTTGTCGTCCTCGACCTCGTCTCGCTTTCGTGCTCGGTACTGAGCAAGCTGCTCGGCATCTTCTTCCTCATTGGGCTCCTGCATCATCTCTGACTGAGGATACTCGGAGGGTCCGGCTTCCGTGCCAGGTGCTGGGGCATAACCTTCAAGACCATCTTCAGGGCGGGCCTCGTCTTGTTCAACCTCATC
This sequence comes from Calonectria hongkongensis, assembly GCA_017140755.1. Lineage (NCBI taxonomy): Eukaryota > Fungi > Ascomycota > Sordariomycetes > Hypocreales > Nectriaceae > Calonectria > Calonectria hongkongensis. Next base: position 1,953,803 of record JAACJA010000008.1, read on the forward strand.
CTTCATCTCGAAATCCTCCATGTCGGATTCATCGTCAGAAACATCCTCCAAGTACCAGGCTGACTGGTAGTTGGATGTACCCTTGGGCACCTTCTTCTTAATCTTCTTTGCCTCAGCCTCCTCGTCGGAAAAGTAGTGGTGCTCGTCCAACAAGACACCCTTCTTTTGCTCCTCTGGGCCGGACATGGCGACATCATCGGCACCGGCATCCATCATGACGTCTTCAGGAGCGAGGTCAACCAGGTCATCTCGGTCCTCAGTGGGTGTGTCCAAGACCTTTTCGCCCTCCTCGGCATCGACAGTCATTTCCTCTCCCTTCTTCTTCATGCTCTTGGCAAGAGGAGCATCGACAATCTTTTCGATTTGGAAAGTTCCCCAATCACCGACCTGGATGAGACGGTCTGCCTTTAGACCCTTTCCTCGGACAACGCCAGTGATGACAGTGGAATCCGACTCGGAGTAAGCAAACTTGATATCCTCAGCCAGCATCCAACTCCTCTCGTCTCTCCATCTAACGCCCTTGGGGGTTGTATTGCATAGCGATCGCATGAGGTTGGCGCACTCCTGGCGGTTCTCAAGGCTGTAGAGCTTCTCCTGCTCGGGGTGGAAGTGGGTGATGAATGACTTGAGGGAACCCAAAACTCCCTGCTTCTGCTTGGCGGGCTCAACCTTTTCGAGGCCCTGAACAAGGGTAAAGAGGGTTGACATGCCCTGGCTTTCGACGCTTCGCAGGATCAATTCTCCAAGCTGATCGACCTCAACATCGGCGGAGAGCACCACGACGATGAAATCGGCGACACGAGCGGCATCGAGGCAGGCGTTCAAGTCGCGCTCGAGGGGAATGTACTGGAGCTTTTGCTTGAAGCGATCAACAGTGACCTGTGTGGGGCCATCTGCCAGTTCATGCTCAATATCGAGGCTGCCGTTGAGTTGACGGATTGCGGCCTTGGCGTCGCCGTCGGAGCAGAGAGGTAGAACGGCGACAATTCTGGGGGCTCCATCCCGGCCGGCAAAGACGGAAGTGCCCTTGAGGTGCTCCTTGTGCTTGGAGATGCGGGCCTGCTTGGCCTGGTTTCGACGGTCGAATTTCGACATGACTTGTTGGTGGGGAGTTTTTCGCTGTCCTTTCTCGTTGGGGACGCGACCTGGTTGGAGAAAATTAGCCGAATTTTTCAAGCCAACAGTGATTCATGTCAGACGTACCCTTGGCTCGGTCTCTCAATTCATGCTTGGACGCAGCCTTTGACTTGAAAGGTTTGTGCGTGACCTTTGTAGTTGGCCGATGCGAATGAGCAACGGCGACCGGCATCTTGCTATCACCACCGGCCTTGAATCGGAACGGTAAGGAAGCCACGATGGAGGAAACCCGAAAAATACGAAATAAAAAATTCCGTCAAGCGGGCGTGCAAGTTGCGATGGCAATATCGACCAATATCAAAGGCGGTCATGGCGGGGTTGTGTGTGTGTGGTTATCCAAGAATTTTTTTGGTGGGCCCGTATCGATAAGCGAGGATGGGGCCCAGGTCGTCCAATAGAAGCGTTGCGATACGCCAACCTTCGTTTTGGCGCTGGAAATTTTGTCGGCCAGTTCGTCCCGCGATCAGCAATCCATCCTTTTGCTGCGACAAGCCGGAGCAATGGAGGTCGACACAATTGACGAGCCCATCACAAAGGTGCGCGACAACGGCGCCCTTGCCGTCCAGGGCACCCGCACGGAGCTCGTCTCCCGCGAGGAGCGCCAGAAGATTCGTCGCATAAGGGACGCCAACAAGGCATACGGTCGAGGCAAGAAGATCAACACGAAGAACATCCGGGACAAGAAGCTGCGCAGCAACCTCAAGCGACTCGAGGGCAAGTACCAGGATGCCTCCCTCAAGGCCAAGGATGCCGAGATCCTGCTTGAAAACACCAGCGGATTCCTCGAGGCCGAACATGAGCTCGAACGAACGTACAAGGTCCGCCAGCAGGACATTGTCAGCGATATTGCGGTCGAGACGGCACAGAAGCGCTTCGAGCTGAAGCTGACCGACATGGGCCCCTACACTTTTGATTACTCGAGAAACGGACGAGACCTGCTGCTCGGCGGCCGAAAGGGACATGTTGCGACCATGGACTGGCGAGATGGAAAGCTAGGCTGCGAGCTCCAGCTGGGCGAGACGGTTCGAGACGTAAAGTGGCTTCACAATAACCAGTACTTTGCTGTTGCGCAGAAAAAGTACGTCTACATTTACGATCACAATGGCGTGGAACTGCACACCTTGAAGAAGCAGCAGGAGGTGTCACACATGGAGTTTCTGCCCTACCACTTCCTCCTCGCTACCATTGTAAGTATTTAGCTTGTCCTTCAAAAGATATGCTGCTAACTGTCCTAGGGATCCGTCGGTATCCTCAAGTATCAAGACACCTCTACCGGAGAGCTCGTTGCCGAAATCCCCACCAGATTAGGCCAGCCAACCGCTCTCGGCCAGAACCCCTGGAACGCCATTTTACACGTCGGTCACCAGAACGGCACAGTCACTCTTTGGTCACCCAACTCACAAGAGCCTCTCGTCAAGCTATTGGCGCACAAGGGACCTGTGCGGTCACTAGCCATGGACCGAGAAGGCAGATATATGGTCTCGACAGGCCAGGACCAGAAGATGGCCGTTTGGGATATCCGAATGTTCAAGGAGGTCAACAGCTACTACACCCGCCAGCCCGCTCAATCGGTTTCAATTTCAGATACCGGTTTAACGGCTGTTGGTTGGGGCACTCAGGCTACCATCTGGAAGGGTTTGTTCAACAAGAACGCACCGGTCCAGGAAAAGGTGCAAAGCCCATACATGGCATGGGGTGGCGAAGGCAGACGGTTCGAGCGTGTAAAGTGGTGCCCATTCGAAGATGTTCTCGGTTTGGGCCACGACCAAGGCTTCTCATCAATCATCGTCCCCGGTGCCGGTGAGGCCAACTACGATGCTCTTGAGGTCAACCCGTACGAGACCGTCAAGCAGCGCCAGGAATCCGAAGTCAAGGGTCTGCTCAACAAGCTCAAGCCCGACATGATTGCGCTCGACCCCGACTTTATCGGAAGCCTCGACCTGCGGTCCGACAAGCAGCGCCGCGCCGAGAAGGACCTCGACGCGGCCCCCGTGGACATTGCCGAGGAGATCCGCAACAGAGCCCGTGGCAAGAACGGCGCCCTCAAGAAGTACCTCCGCAAGCAGCGCAAGAAGAACATCATCGACGAGAAGCGCCTGCGCGTGGACGAGATCTGGAACGAGCAGCAGAAGGCAAAGGACAAGAAGCGCAAGGAGGTCGAGGAGGATCTTGGGCCGGCGTTGTCGCGTTTTGCGAAAAAGGAGTAGTGCTGGGATTTTATAGATTGTTAATAATACCCCTTGACGAACAAAAAAAGTCATTGATTGGTTGTCTCATAAAAAGTGCACTGGCGAGGATCTGGAAGCGGTCGAATTTCTATAAAAAGAGAACAAATAAAACGATAAAACTCCATTGCGAAAGACTGCTCTATTTTTGCCGTTTAATGCTTTTAAATAACCCGTCCCTTTAAGTCGTTGTATGTTTCCTGTGTTCAACATTGCATATGATACAGCCACTGCCTCATTGCATCGTGTCACTTTTCCCAGCACATCACATCGTCCCCTCTCAACACCGCCAGCCCATCGTAAACGTCGCTGCTCTCACTTACTACCGCCTTATAGGAGCTTCAGGCCGCCGGTGATCTGGTCGACCAAGCTTCGCGGCGCAGGGCCGACGCCCAGGACGGTCATGCTGCCGGCCTCAATCTGGGTACGCCCCGCATCCTGGATCACCTCTGCCGTCAAGCCGAGCTCCCGGGCCTTGCGGCGCAGCTCCAGCATCTCGTCCTGGCTCTTGATCTGCACGGCAATCTTGGCCTGGCCGAGCCTCTCCCACCGAGACAGGATGTTTTGTTCGGGGGAGCCCTCAGGGGCGCGCAGGAGCGTCTTGTAGCATGCGAGGGTAGCGTGGGAGCACTGCGCGGCAATCTTGCCTGTTACACGAGGGGAGCAATTAGCATAGGGTTTCAGAGAAATGAGTTGGGATTCCAGATCCCAGCGAAGGAGGGGGAATAGCATACCCTTTGTCATGCCCAGATCTGTTCGCACCACCAGGACCAGCTTGCACTCCTCGCCATTGTCCTGCACAGCAGGCTTCGCGGGCTTCTTCTCCGCCTTGAGCCCCTGCTTGCGGTCGGCGTCGAGCCCGTTGGCCCAGTTGGGCGCGTGGTCGAGGATTCCGTCCTCCTCGTCGATGTCGCTCTCGTCGCTCTCTACGGGGTCGTGCAGGTTGCGCCGCCGCTCGTCGGCCAGCTCGGGCGAGATGAAGTACCCGCGGGTCTGCCAGACACCAAGCAGGTAGCCTGACAGGCCCACCACAATGCTCGTGTAGAGCAGCATGCCATTGTCGCCTGAATTGCTCGCCATTGCGAAGGACTGTCGGTGACGATTTTTTTTTCGTTTGGAGCTCTTCCAGGCGAAGGAATGTGGGTAGGGTAACTCGACTCGCTCGTAGTTGTCAAGGTGGCGGCCAGCGCTGTCCTGACTCATCACGTGCGGTGATGGCTTCCAGCATGTGGCCCCAGTTTCACAGGCTTGCGACACAAATCCACAAGACATGACGTACGCCCAGTCGGCTGGGTCACAGTGCATCTCGACTAAAAATAGCTGAAGGACGAAGCATAGTATTATTAATATTCGTATACGCGCCAGTCTATGTGGACAGTCCTCATCGTCAAAACCTTTCGCAATAATACAAGCCAATTCACCTCTGGAACTCTCGCCGTTCTGAGCCCCAGCCAAACGCCGACAAATGTCAAGTAAAGTCTATGTCTCGTTTTCAGAGACTTCCCACCGCCTTTCCGAGACAAAATATGTAAACAGAACCAAGTTGCATTAAACCCTCCTCCCTTAGACATTACATGACAATGACACCCTTTTGAATGTGGGCAGTCTCGTCTACCAGTGGCATGCACTCAAACATCTTGGCAAAGTCGTTTAGGCATTTACTGCGAGCCGTCATGTGGCCCGACTTGGTGCTGATGCCCTTAGATGGCACGAAGTTGACGTATCGCTCGCGGCCGTTGACGAGAAGAGGGCCCTCGCCAGTCAAAAGCGATTGAACGTAGTTGAGGGCAATGTCCTCGCAGTTGAAGCCTTCGTCGACATACTCTCGAATCGCGTTCATGGTGGTCTCGTTGGCGGAGTAGTAGTCCATGAAGGAAATATGCGAGAAGCACAGGTTGGTCAGAACCATGGAGTAGACATCCTCCTCTGCCTTGTTGGAGCAAAAGTTGTACTTCCAGTTTCCGTACACATCGACGGTGGAGCAGCGGGCAAGGGCGCCAGTCAGACGGTTTTGGCCAAACTTGCGCCAGGACTGGAAAACGAATTCGAGGTCCTTGGGGTGGTAGTAAACGTCATCGTCGGAGAGGAGCACAGCCTGGGTCTTGTAGTCGGGGTCGGGCCAGAGCTTCTCGTTGAGGCTGTTCTTCTTGGACTTGCGGTATCGCACAGGGACGCCGTACTTGGACTTGAAATCGGCGGGGGGATCGACCTCTAGGTCATTCCATACTACAACGATCTCTTCAAGTGAGGGAACTTCTTCGTTTAGGAGGGCAGTGAGGGTATCGTTAAGCTCCTTGGGTCGCTGATATGTCTGCATAGCGATTCTGTGCAGGGTTAGCATGCTGGACGTTTCAGGGGAAACATTGGTTTTGCTTATTTTGTGGAAGGATGGGCAGAAGAAAACAGGTAGGAGGGGAAAGCACTTACGTGAATTTATCGTCGGCCAAGTGCTTGTACTTTTCCTGGGCCTTGTGCCAAAGGTCTTGCTCGCCCGTTATATTTTGGCTGGCGCAGGTGGGAATCTTTGGCAGCAGGCTGCCTATAACCTTGGACGCCATCTCACCGGCATTTGTTAGACGGACAGTGGCGACAATGATGGCAACGGAAAAGGCAAAGGCGAGGACGATGGAGGCGACGCGGCGGAACGCCCGTGACCTGACGAAAACCAGGCGCTGTTTGGCCTTTTCGAGATAAAATTCCATTTTGCTGGAGTTGAAGGGCTGGAAAGCAGGAAATGCCTTCGAGCCCGACATCTTCTCGTCGATTGACATGGTGAAACTGCAGTGGGTGCGCTGGCTGGGTAGCCTCTGCTGCGTGACGATGGAACGGTTCGGTCAGGTGACTGCAGTCGAATCGATGGAAGGTTTGTCCACGAATAGGTTCTCCCCCTCTGTATAAATAAAAAAAAGCGTCCAAGCGAAGAAAGCGAGACCAGGAGGTCGTCAAGGCGAGACAAGACGCTGTGCGCCCCTAGCAGCGCGTCGGAGAATTGCCGTGTGGGGTTTAGGTCGACCGGATAAAGTGATGCTGGACAATGAATACGATCCTGTTTTACGAGAAGTCTGGGGAGAGAAAAAAGAATGTCTCGGTGAGAAATGGAAGGGAATTAGGGAGAGTGGGAGGGTGAAAGGAAGCAGGAAAGTGAATCAGGGCAAGCTGGCTGTATAAGAAAACGGGATGCAGAGACAGATGACAGATGGGAGGGGCACGACACTTGCCCCCCAAGCCAAGCATTGAATGATAGATTGATGGCTGTCCCCGCTTAACGGAATTGTGATCTAACGAGTTACCCATCAAGAAATGGATGCTAAAAGGCTAGGCCTGCCCCTGAAGCCATGCATCGCGGCGCCCCCCCTGGAACGCTCCCCTTGGCATGACCACAAAATATGGAAGAAGGCGTGGCAATTCCCCTTTCCGCGCCGCCACGTCGTTGAGTCGTTAGACGTGTGGCTTCCCTAGAGCCAATGCATTCTTCTCCCATGAGTCCACAGCGTGGATTCTTTCGTGTTGGTGATTTGCCAGCCACGGCCATGGCCTAGCCTCGCCACCTGGTGGTGGTGATTTCCCCGTCCTATGGTAGGGCCGGAGAAGGCCTTGGTGGCCAAACTAGGCTTGGGCGAGGGTCGGCGCAGCCACCACTAAGCATAAATAGTCGACAGCGCGGTTAGCGATTTCGACTCTGGGCCAAGCTGGTGTCACGACAAAAACAAGGACGGGCTAAACTAGGGGCATCGTCCCCTGTCGCTGGCTGTACGCGTAAAAACCCTCGGTGGCTGCATCACTTGCGCGAGAATGCCCCCATTAGGCGTGATGGGGCCGCGTATAAAACACGCAAATCCCCCTTGCTTGCTCCAGCGTGTATGTATGTATGCGCGAGCCTGGTCGGGTCATGTGCCCTATTTCCGGATAGGAGGGGCCCCGGATGGCCTGCGCAGCGCGCAGCGCAAATAACCCGATCAGATCAGTGGACAGGGCATGGCATGGGAAGCAATCCTGCGCAAGTGCAGCTGCGCGGCGGGGGATTCCCCTGTGTCGGGCCCCGGCAGTTGGGTGAATCTGAGCCGGACCCACCGACGCTGCTGGCCTTGAGTAGCTTATCGCAACAGCAGACAAACCCCATTTCCATTAAGAAAAACCGTCCTGAGAGCTTCCCCAAACGGCCCAGCAACGTCCAATTAAACACGAAATACCCTGTCGCCGTCCCTGCGCAGATAAAAATGCCCGACCCCGCAAGCAGGGCCCTCATAGTTGCCCTCTCCGGCTGCTCGTCCAGCGGCAAGACAACGCTGGCTCGGCTGCTGCGCGACATATTCCCCCACACTTTCATCTTGCACGAGGACGACTTTTACCGCCCTGAGAATGAGTGAGTCCCGTGCCCCTGGGCCTGGCAAGCTGCGGTGCAACATGCACCTGTGTAGCCCCGTAAAAAATAATCGTAAATAGACGTGGTGCTGATGAAGAAACCCTCTTCCCCGTGCAGACTCCCCTCGCGGGATGGGCTCCTAGACTGGGACTGTGCAGAGGCCCTCGACATCCCTGCCATGGCAGAGTCACTTGCTTACATCCGCCAACACGCAGCCTTTCCCGTATGTTTCACTGCTACCTGTCCTTTTATCTTTTAGTTTTGTTTTATTTTGCTTTTTATTTTTTTGTTCTGTTTTGCTTTTTAATCCATGTATTTGACTCACACCCTACAGCCTACTCTAGATTCCAAGGAAGACCAAAACTCGGTAGGCAAGTGCCCTGTTCCCGAGTCCGTCATCCAGGCCCAGAAGGAAAAAGTCGAGGCCGCCATCTCTCCTGATCACCCTCTTCGCTCCAGCCTTCGTCTATGTCTCCTCGACGGCTTCCTTCTCTTCTCGCCAGCCATGGCTGCCATCAAGCCAAACCTTGACATTAAAATGTTCCTGACGGCCTCCTATGCCAAGGCCAAGGCCCGCCGGGAGGCTCGGGATGGCTATGTCACCCTCGAGGGCTTCTGGGCCGACCCTCCCGGCTACGTTGACAAGATTGTCTGGCCAAACTATGTCCAGGAGCATGCCTGGATGTTCAAGGATGGAGACGTCGAGGGCGCGTTCAAGGAGGATATCCTGGAAGGCGAGGGCATCAAGGTGCAAAAGGGGGCGGCCATTGATGCGGACATAACCAAGACCCTGGAATGGACTGTGGATGTGATTCTTGATGAATTGAAGAAGCAAGTATAGAGCTATTATAGATTTATGAAACTCACGTTGGACAGATACTCGGTGCAAATATCCTACCTATCCAGTACCAACCGTGCATCCTCCACTCCGCATTTCTAGGTTCGCAATCTAGGAATCCTGCTCGCATGACGACTAGTTTGCGTCCACATCCATTTTTATCTCTTTCAAATATTTGACAGCCAACTCGGCAGCCTTAGTTCTCACCTCTTCACTCGTAAGCCCTCCATTGGCTTCGCCAACCTTGTGGCCTCCCACCTCCACAACGCATCGATGTACCTCTCCCCCATCGGCATTCAATTCCTTTTCATAGTGATAAGTGACTTCTTGGCTCACGGCCAACTTCCCCAGCTCCTCTTTGGGGTGCTGGACGTGGATGTCATCTCGCAAAATGCGCTCCAGGTAGTCCAGGATCTTGAACCGCCTCAGCACAGCCTCACAGGCTTCTATGGAGCCAGTGTCGACCCACACAGCGCCAAGTAAAGCTTCAAAAAGATCAGAGTAAAACTTTCTAGCATGCAAGCGCGCAAGCAATGCCCAGGGATAGTTATCACCGTGCATGAGAGCCTGGTTAATGTCCTTTCGTAAGCCATCAAAGCGCTCTTCCGTTGCCATTTGTTCAAGTCCTATGGCGGGCGCCGTGTATCTCATGTACCTCCACAATTTCATCGCAACTGCATTTGTCTCAATGCCACCGTCCCCATCAGGCACGGTCTCGGTCTTTTCGAGACTGTGGTCCAGACCAACAAAGGCCAAAAAGTCGCCATTCACCATGGCTGTCTTGATCATGTGCATCCTCCAGTGGGGCAGCGCGGGCTGGGCATCGAAAAGTTTGGTGACGATGATGTACTCGAGGACGGCATCACCAAGAAACTCTAGCCGTTCAAAGGATCGGCAGTATGCGTCTGCCTGATACGAGGCGTGGGTCATCGCCTCGAGCAAAAGAGACTTTTTCTCAAACGAATATCCAATCAACTCCTGTAGAGTCTCCATCGTATCGGGTAGCTTGGCATCGCTTCCGAAATGATTAAGAATACGGTTCCGCGCCTCTTTCGCATCATACCATGACACATCTTCTTGGCCCGGGCCGAGGTTCGTCAGGAAGAGGGAAATGCATTTCAGGGCCTTTTTTACGCCATCATTTGCAGTAGCGCCATTCTTGTACGCAGCTCCGATGAGAGCTTCGAGGACATCGGCAATTTGCTTGGTGGGCAGGAGCCTTGGATGCTGCGTCAACTCCTCCAGGGGGGCGTCAGAGTAGATAGGCCGCCATTTCTTGGCTGTAAATTCTGTCGTCAGCATATACTTTGGTACGCCGGCCTCGTTTGAGACATTCATCAGCCGCGAGTTGGAAACCAGGCGATCTTTGAAAAAGGATAGGAAGCCTTCAGGCCAGTCCGGGTCTGAAGAACGTTAGCCAGTCATTCCCGGAAAGAAGCAGTCCATACTTACGCTGCGCGCATGTTTGCACGACGACGCAGTACTTGAGAACCGAGTCTCCGAGAAACTCGAGTCTTTCATAGTCTACGGGTTCTACAGCTGAACGTGTACTTATGGCTTCAAGCACCAAGCCCATATCAGTCATGCCGACCGACTTCAGAATATTGTCGTTTAATTGTGTCGCCTGTATCGCCACCGAGATCTCATGCATGATACAAGGAATCATCATGGCAAATTGTGCAAATTGCTTGGGAATAGTGTCAACCGTCGCCCAGGGCAAAGGAAGAACCCACGTATACGGCTTAGCGCTGGGCGCCTGTCTTTTTTCGTCGAAATAAATAGGATGAAGGAAGTCGGCTCGCTTTGACATCTTGTTGAGCATCAGGTATGGCACGTCGTCAGGTGCGTCCTCGTAGTTCTTGAATGGATGCTTCACTTCTTCCTTAAGGGGCTTTGATGGCAAAAACCCAGTGTACTCAAACGGCCCCATGTCTGGGTCCCGGACTAGGTAGTTCATACCCACTTTGTGTTTCACAGGGTCAAAGGGAACTTGTCCGATACAGTCCCTTGAAATATCTGCATCAACGGCAGAGAATTTGATAATGTGGCTGCGATCTTCCACTTCCCACCGGTGGGCAAAGTGAAGCGCAAGGAGCGCCGATGTGTGGTCTTTCAGCTTTTCTGCGTCGTCGTGAGACACTTTCTTCCCTTTTCCAATTTTGACCTCCCATTCAACATTCTGGTCAATGTAAAGCTTTATGGCCCTAGGTTTAGGGATACAAACTGGCAGGACGATCTTGTAGCGGTTGATCAGCCAGCCGTGCTCACCATTGAATGTCAGCGGGTATACCCATTTTTCACCAGCGTCCTGCCACTCCACTGCGACATCTTTCCAGGGGTCGTTTTGGGCTACCAACACCTTGATTTCCACCTTTTCTTCAGGTGGAGTATCCTTTATGGGCAGCATGTACTCGTTTACCAGGCCTGCCTCGTAAAGCGCCAGATACGCATGAAACGCCGCATCTTTAGTTGCATTCTTATGGGACTTCCATGCCCTTTTGCTATGTGCTTTTCGCAGATCTGGCTGCAAAAATGTTGGCAGGACCACAGTCGCCGTAATTAGACCGCCTTCATCGTCCTCGGGATCAAATATATGATCGCTTTTAGCTAGCCGATGAATAATGTAATCAGGCCGGCAATCAACATATTCGGTTTGCGCTGCGACGCGGCAAAAGTGTTCCAAGTGCGATTTGGCATTGTTGAAATCCAATCGTGCGCCCGTAGACTCCACGACAAAGAAAAGTGAGCCAGTATCCTCGTCTTCCAAGACTTCTAGACGCTGGAGTCTCTTCTTATCATCCTGGTACTGCTGCTTCATTTCCTTTTCGAGGTCCTCCCAGTCCTTTGGCCCTTTTGCCGTGCGGGGAGAGAGGATCACGAGCTTGGATTCCTTCATACGAGCCCTGCCGCGTCGTTGAATGAAGGATTTGAGGTTTGCAGGCGCTTCAAAACAAATAACCAGGTTGCAGGCGGGGATGTCTATTCCCTCTTCCAGGACACTGGTCGCAACAAGCATGTTTATCTTTCCTGATCGGAAATCTTGCAGCGATGCAAGCCCATTGTTCTTGTGGAACTCGTAGACATTTCTGCCTTTTGCACTGTGGTTGGATGTCCCAACCATGGTGCCTATCTGATACTTCTTGAGCACCTCTGGATAGCATTTCAGGAGATCGGTGATGATGGTTACAGTGGCTCGTTCCTTGACAAATACAATTCCGACCGGTTTGTCACCTGCCTTGAGAAGCTCTCTGATGAGAAGGTTGGCTTTTTGAGACAACTCTTGGTCGCCTGCTGGTATGAGCGATACCGATATGGGCTGGGTTTGTCGAAGAATATCGGCGAGATATATCTTGTCTTCATTAATCGCCTCATCCTTCTCTGGGTCAGGCTTTTCAATGCGATGCACGAATTCTTCAACAACTTTGTGGATGTAATGATCAACAGCCCATGTGCCAAGCTCGCGGACCACTTCCTTGCTACGGCCCCAGAACCCTTTCATCTGGTTCTGGGTGTAGGTGTCATACCTCATCATTGCACCGCGAAATTCCCGAATGGCTCTCTCACTTCCATTATCGAGAAACCGACGGATTTGCGGGTCCGTTTTAATATCGATACCCCGATACACTCCCCGCAGCTTCCGCATTATGGCGGTGTGCTCTGGGAGCTCAACGAAGTCGTATTCACAATACGAAAGTTGCGGTTTATTCACGCATTTCAAAAGCTCGTCGCGGTGCAGCGTCGGCGTGATACAGTGCGCATCTAGGGTGTCTTCTAATTTGCCAATGCCTGAGAGGTCCGATTGGATAATGGGACTCGCAGTCAATCCCAAGATGGCGGGCACGCATTTTCCGGCTTGTTTGTTTACGTGGTAAAAGTTCTTCATGATAACTCTCACTGGAGAATTTTTTGTTGCATTGTGTGCTGCATGCGTTGCGCGTCAGCCGAGCAATCATTTTGCGGTGCAGGGGTAGTGCATACCTTCGTCGATAACCAACAGCGCCAACCTCTCCATCTTCACAAAAGCATGGCATAAAGCATCAAGCAGCACTTGAAAAGTTGTCACTATAATTTTGGCACCATCCAAAACCAATTGCCAGGTCTTCTCAACCCAAGTATCAACGTTGTCATTGCCGGTCAGGGTCTTGACCGAGACCATTGGGTTTTGGAGCTCAATAGTGCCAGCCTGTTGTTCGCACAACGCGACTGTGGGAGCAAGGAACCATATAATCTTTATAGTTAGTTTTTAGTAGTATTATCAGCAAGATTCAATGTACCTTTCCATTCAATCCCTTGTCAAGCTCAGCCTTGATCCGGAGTACCGCACTAAGTGTGTCAGACCAACTGCATGTTGGTTATCAAGAAAAGCTTACACTTGGGTCTTCCCGCTGCCAGTATCCATCTAAATAGAGTCAGTTTCTGCTTTTCTTTTTTTTTCTTCTTTTTTTGCAGTCAGATACTACTAACAGCAACAATAACATTGCGCTCGAGGCTCTGTTCGAGCATCTCTAGCTGGTACGCGCGTGAACTCATGATTTCCGGGCCGGGCGCTTCTGGCGACTTTTCGATTTCAGAAACGTCCTCTACAGCTATGGTTCCATCGGGAGAAATAACGGTAGCATCCTCTATAATATGTGGTGCCGGCGTCGGGGCGTCGTCAACTGCCAACGAATCTTCGCCAGAGGACGAAGACCAAGGGGCGCCATCTCCGGTGGGAGGCATACGTGCCCCCTCCACAGGCATTCAGTCAGACGTCACTATCAGCCTTGGGTGCAAATCTTTCGCCAAAGGGCGTATTGAAGATGACTCAACGGCTGCCTAAAGGATGCCGGCTGTTGTCCCTAGTCGCAAAATATAGTGTGCGGGAAGCAGGGGAGCGAACAGGGTAGGGCACCGGCAAGCAATGAGAACAAACAAAAAAGCAGCCGTGGATCCCAAGCTAATGTCGACGATATTCGTGGGTCTTGGGCAAGGTTAAATGGAAGCAAAAGTCCCCTGAGGCCGCGTATGGGACATGAATGGCGACGTGTGCAGGATTGAAAATTATCACCAACAAACCACAGAACGCAAGCGGACAGCTGATTTGGGGGCCCACCACATGTTGGCGGACGACACAAACATTCTCTTGTCTCCACGTCCACATGATTCATAGCGCACAATGCAACAAGAAACGGGCAACAAATGGTGTTTTTAATGGATGGAAGGCCTCTTGCGCCTCTCAATGTGGCCATTGGTGATTTATTGAGGGCCGCCGCGGGCGAACACGGATGAGCCTTCAGCGCGCCAATCATACTAGTGTATCCAGGAATGTGAATGTCAGCGGAGAGGCCCGACATAAAAGATAAGCCGCAATTAAGCCTAACATGATTATTCAATTGCACTTCATGCATTCCCTCACGTCAATTATTGGACTCATTGAATGCCGAAGGACTATGAGTTGTATTTCTTTGTTAAGTTTACCCCGCTGTGGGGTCGCTTGGCGCACGGGAGCACCCTCAGCTCGGTGGCGGAGGGCGCACAGGTCCCAATTGAGCCTTGATCGTGTTAAAGGCGTCTCCTAAGGCTGAGTCCACCCACGTCTTACCCCCGTGCGCTAGAGGTAGCATCGGTATGAACCGAGTTACATGGCCCGAGCTAGGCCTCTTCTCAAGACGCCTCTCTTGGAGCAGCTTCGAACCGCTACCCAAGGCCGATTGAGAGATTTAAAGCATTTCGGTTGAAGGGTATTAATCAGCAGGACGAGAATCGGGGTTGAATCCTTCCGGTAATGACGCACTCAGAAAAAGCTGACGAGTCCTGGCGGTCAACTTTTGGTGTCTTGATCGGGAGGCCTAAAGAAGTGGGTTGCAACGTAGAGCATGACATGGAAACTAAAGAGACTGGGGTCGTCGTAATCCGTCCCTTTGTCCGAACTTAGTTTGAAGACGACATGAGGCCCATCAAATGTCAATCATGCCATCCGTTTCCTAACGACTTTAGCATATCCCGATAGAGTAGGTTTAACACCGAATTCTTACGCAAGCATAGTTTAACCTGTAAAAAATATTGATCAAAGAGGTAAATAAAAAAAATTAAGGAAAAGAGATCAAAACCAAGTCACTTAGGTCTCAGTTTGGCACGTCAAGTTCAGTCGAGCTCTCAATTATTATCATGTACAACTCGTTCACACTAAATTTACACGAAGATAGTTCTTTTACTCCCCAAATAACCACACCTCATCCACTTTCGGATCCACCCTACATCATTTGGCGAACGACTCGCCTCATTCTCCTCGTAGACGAGCTGACGCATTGCGAGTACCACTCGTTATGCGCAACGCACGAAGCGCCAGAAGCGCAAGTAGTGCTGCCAGTCCAGCCACTTCCACCACATTGTCCCCAGAGGCTAGCTGTGCTTCCAGATGAAGATTCGTTGGAGGAGTCAGAGGATTCGTTGGAAGACTCGTTGGAAGCGGCCTCAGTGGCAGCAGGCTCCGCAGCCTGAGTAGTAGCAGCAGCAGCCTCTTCCTGGGCAACTGGTGTGGTGATAGCGGCAGCAGCGGAAGTGGCAGCGGGAGTGCTAGCAACAGGGGTGGTATCACTGCCAGAAGTGCCGCCAGAGGTGCCGGAGCCAGAGCCAACATTGGCAGGGCCAGCACTGCCACTAACAAGGCTGGCAACATCGCTCGCAGCAACGGGGGTAACAAGGTAGTCCTTGAGGCTGCCAAAGGTAGACAGAGCACCGGTGCCCGACAAGGTGGGCCAGTCACCACTGCTCGAGAGGCTGTTGACAACGCAGGCACGGCCAAGCGAGGACTCGCAAGAGCTGGCGGCAGATTCGTCAGCGACATTGAAGATGGTCGAGACCGAGGCACCCGAGTCGGTGATGGGAGTGTTGACTGATTCAAACACATTGCCCTCAATGATGGCGGTGACACCAGTGTAAGCATCGAAAGCATGGCCCTGCATGTTGCTAAAGTAGTTGTTGGTAGCGTGGAAAGTACCAGAGACGCCGTCAGCGCCAAGCTTAGGGGCACGGCCAGAGACATCGTGGAAGTAGTTCCTGTCGAGGGTCACCTGGTCACCGTCGGCAATGAACATCATAGTCCAGTAGTGGTCGCCATTGCACGAGGCAGAGTTGGTGGTGACACCGTCGAATTCGTTGTTGCTCAGAGTGAACCTCGAGCCAGAGTAGTGAGAGACAACAAACATGCGGCCGATGAGGGAGAACTTGCAGTGATCAACCCAAACACCGTCGTTGCTTCCCTTGAACTCGAGAGCAT
The DNA here is from genome assembly GCA_017140755.1 of Calonectria hongkongensis. NCBI lineage: Eukaryota > Fungi > Ascomycota > Sordariomycetes > Hypocreales > Nectriaceae > Calonectria > Calonectria hongkongensis. The sequence continues at coordinate 1,969,624 of JAACJA010000008.1, forward strand.
CACCACCCCAGACGATTGAAGGGTTGATGTTGGTAATTTCAATGCCCTGGATGATGACATTGCTGGCGCCCTCCTTCAGGCTCAGACCCTTGCCCTTGAGCACACCAGAGCCGCTTCCAAGAATGCTCTTGTTGCTTCCAACAGGAAGAGCCTCAGTTCCGGCCGTGTCGTAGGTGATGGAGCTGACAGCCACATTGTCGTCACCACCGCAGGAGAGGTCTCCGAGGTAGTACTGGCCGCCGTTGGCGTAACTGCAGCTCTTTCGGTCGCATCCGGCACCGGTGGCAGTGGTACCAGTGAAATCGTATTCCTTGTCGATAATGATTGTTCGCGCCGTGTCGTCAGCGAGCCACTCCGCAAGCTCCTCGGCCGACGAAGGGGTGGCAGCAGCGGCAGAGCCACCACCAGTAACACCAGAGGCAAAGCCGTATGCCGTGCCCGAGACGGACTGGGCAGTGACGGCAGAGGCAACCGCCAAAAGGAGGGACAGAGATTGGAAATGCATTGTAAGAAAGAATGAAGAATAAAAAAGTATACCAAGAACGTGGGTCAGTGTGATGCAGACCTGCCTGCGACGAGTTGAATATCACGAAAGAAAAAAACGAAGGTCGGTCGCCAGGACACGAATGCGTAGAGAACAAGCGGCTGAAGAGCTGAAGCACATCGTGAGAGCTTCTTCTCTCATTCTTATACCAACGTGTAGGCCGTCATGGTGGCCGTGGGATCCATTTTTCGCATCTGCCAAGTTATTGTCAGGACTGGACGAACCTGGACTCTCCTGGTCGGATGCAACCTGCACGTTGTTTCAGTCGTGCGGTGGGGGTTCTGTAGGTAGTCTCTCGTCCGACCAGGTGCGGGACGCTTGCCCAATGGGACATGTGAAACTGGATTAAGTGAGCGGCCAAGAATTCAAGCTTGTAGCTTATGGATAATTCTGCGTTATGGGGCCGAGAATCCCAGCCCAGAGACATGAAACGTGAAACCGCGTAAACCTTGACGGGCGCTCCATTCGCTTAACGTGATTGGCGGAGTAACGTTTCTGAATCAACCACCCGTCGAACTTGGGACGATACTTTACTTTAAAGTCAAGGTTAACCATCTACCCACTTCCGCTGAAATCTCCTAAGTCTCGGTTAAACAGACGAAAAGTTTACCAAGTTTATCAGGCACGTTTCCAGACCACTGGTACCCAGCACCCGGAGCCTGGTACCTGGCTAGGCGAACCAAAAGATCGATCGTCCGAACAAAACTGTCGCAGGCATTGTCGATTATTTCTCTTCAAAAGCGACTTGGAACTAAATTTCCCATGATAGAGAGATGCATAAATGAAGTCTCGGATCCACCAATGTTGGGAATACGCGGAGTCGACCGTCCTCACCCCTTTCACCAGGATGGTGCCATTGGCGGATTTTCTTGGTGGATTCCTATCTTCTCAATGCGACGGAATTAAGACGGACAAGAAAAAACGAATGGAAAAACAGTATGGCCGGGCCCGAACCAACCCAGCAAGGATTAGCAACTGCTTGACTCGAATCGTACGGTGCTGGTCGCTGCATAATGCGGGGAACCATGCCGGCTCGACTAATTCCCCCCGGACTATTGACCCCAATTTGAAATCACTTTTCCCTACCGCGTCAATTGACAACGCCGTATGAGATTTTCATCCCTGGTATATGCAGAAACGTCCAGAAGGGAATAAGCATCGCTTGTGTAGCCTATTTTTGCTCTGCTTGACACCTCCACATCTTACCCCAGTCTTGGCAATTGAGACACCAATCGGGAGGCGCACCAGTTGCCGACGCCACCTCCACAAAAGCAACTCAATCAGCATCCGCAGAGGTCAAAAGCAAGCATGGCGACGGGGAGTGCCAATGGCAGCGGCAACTACAGCCTCGACGGTGTGGGCACAAATGGCTACAGCTTCATCCCCTACGACGCCCCGTTTCCGCAGCTGTCGCGCAAGATTAAGGCGTGCACCATCTGCAGAAAGCAAAAGGTGGGCTTTTCCGGCGGCTCGCAGCACGCGACATTTCGTTGGGCCAAGACTAAACGACAATGTAGATTAAATGCTTAATGGAAGACAGCGGTCCGCCATGTCGGCGCTGTGCGGAGAGAAACCTCGAGTGTGTTTTGGGGAAGAATCTGCAGACCATTATTGATGAAAAGTCACAGTACGTATCTCTGCAACGCTGCGAGTGTAAAATGCTGACCATGTCACAGATATATCGAGGCAGTTGTTCAAGACTTGGAACACATCCATGGGACTCTGCGAGCAGTCGTTGAGAAGATGGGTCTTCCAGAACCGCATCCGTTGCAGTCTTCCACCGTGCGTGACTCGGCAAGATCACCACCAAGAGATCCCATGGCAGCTGCTCACGACTTCTTAAATGGTACCAGCAAACGACCCAGGCCGTCTGGTGGTGAAAGCTACGGTCCTTCATGCGACAACTCACCCAAGATATCGCCTGCCGACGAGGAAAACCTTCCTCACGTACCGATTCACTCAATGTACCGGCTTACCAAGATGCAGGCGTTCAGGTCGCCTGATGGTGCTGAAGAGCGTCACGGTCGCACCGTGGACGATTTAATCTCTCGTGGAGTGGTCAGCTACAGCGATGCCCAACGTCTTTTTACTCTTTACCGCCACCGCCTGGATGCGTTTATGTATGGCGTTGGGTGCCGCTACCAGACACTAGACGAGCTGCGACAAAGAAGTCCAATCCTCACGGTTGCCATCATAACTGTTGCTGCGCTTCACGACCCAACGGCCAATGCCATATTCGGCATATGCAGGACCGAATTTCGGCGGATGTTTGAGCGGTCCATTTTCGATCGCCAAGTGAGCAGAGATTACCTTCGTGCGCTGTGTGTTGCTTCATACTGGCTTAGCGACATGTCTTGGATGCTCTCGGGGCATGCCATCAGAAGAGTAACAGAGGGCAATTTATACAACATACACACCCGCGCGCAAGAGGAACAGAATGAGGAGGCAGCTGATGGTGTGAGATTATGGTATATCCTCAATATTTGCGACCAGCACCTCGCAACGCTGTACGGCAGGCCTGCCATTGTTCATTCAGACTTGTCAATGAAGAATTGGGAGTCATTCTTGGAGTCTCCGAATGCCACTTCTGAAGATACGAGATTAGCCAGCCAGGTCTCGCTTTTGAGCATATTCGGAAGCATTCGCGAGCTTTTTGGTCCCGACAATGGCAAGCCTATACCAAGAGCCTACTTGCATCAAATTTCCCACTTTAATAAACAGCTCGATAATTGGCTAAGTCACTGGACAGTGACAATACCAGGTAAGCAGCACTTCAGCCATGTCCACCACTTGTGTCTGACCAGTCATGTGTATCTAGAAAAGTACGATCATATCGGAGGCTTCCCGCGCAAGGGAGCCCAGCTTCACTACCACTTTGCCAAACTCCACCTCCATTCTCATGTATTCCGGGGCCTCCCGAGCGACAGCCCTATTCCACACTACTTTTTAGACTGCACGGTAGCCGCGGTTTCAGCTGCCACTTCAACTATCGAATTCATCCTAACAGACGCAGATGTGGCGGCCGGCGTTGTCGGCGTGCCATCATACCTACACTGCATGACCGCTTTTGCATGCATGTTCCTCACAAAAGTGGTCACAAAATACGGCGGGGACCTTGTGGAGCTCGATCGAGTTCGAGACTTGATCACACGTCTCATTCGCCACTATCGCTCAGTTCCTGTGGGAAGGTGGCACCTCGCCAAGTTGATGGCCTCGGGGTTGGAGAAGATGGTGGAGACGTTGGACCCCAACAAAACGGAGCAGCCCATTCAGCTGAGGCCCGAGGACTTGGTAAACACCGCCGTGGATCCAACACTTTCTCTTTTCGGCGGTGACCAGTCCTTTGCTGGCTCCGAGGGCGACATGCTGTTCAACTATGACATGAGTCTCGGGCTGTCTCCGGTGTTTCGGTTTGACCCCAACGCGATAGGAATTGAAGGGCTTCAAGAATTTCCAGACGTCGAATATGCCGTGTCCAGGCCTTGATTTAGAGGGCTGCGTATATAGTACGATTTCGTGATTTTATTTTCTTAGCATTTATATCCATAATTATACCTAGAACTTTTACTTTTGCGCACAGAATTCAGTGATTGTCAATCAATGCAATGGCTCATGTCTACGCATTTAACATAGTCTATCTAGTGACTGCTATAGGTTTCTATATGCACCTTCTTGATTACAATCAAATATCTCGTTACATACCACCAAGATACTCGAGTTTATCGTCTCATATCCCATCTAAAGCTTTGATTGGATGGATTTTCCGGCTGTTGTATCCAGCTCTTGCGCGTCAGGAATCAAATGATCGATATCCTTGGTATTTACCATCCTGGGCGACAATTCTCCCAGGCTAGTGACTCCGCAGAGTCGCATCGAAGTTTCAATCTCATCTTTAAGGACTAGATTTCGTTAGCATTAGAATTCAGCACGGGCTTTTTCAACTTACTCTGAGTAAGATGCTCTGCACCATCCTGGCCATATACAAGCGAGTACAAGTATGGTCGGCCAATACCAACAGCAGTAGCTCCAAGCGCAATGGCCTTGAGAATATCTGACCCTCTCTCAAAACCGCCGTCGATGTAAATTTCCATTTTGTTAAAAACTTCAGGGCACACTTTTCGGAGCTCCAGTAGCACCAAGATTGTGGCAGGGGAACTGAAATTTGTGGTCAGCCAGTGCATTTTAATCAGTCCATGTGTGCCAAGCATAACTTACCCGTCTAGAGAACGACCTCCGTGGTTGCTTAGAAGCACACCATCCACGCCATAGCTAAGTGCTTTTATCACATCTTCTGCAGTCTGCACGCCCTTCAAAATGATGGGTACTCCGCTGGTCTCTCGGATCCAAGCCAGATCCTCCCAGCGCAAGGATTTATCAATATATTGAGCCATCAGGCGTCCAAGACCGCTGCCCTTTTTATCTTTGCTGCTCTCTCCTCCACTGATAGCTGACTTGATTTTGACAGCCTGTGCCGCTCGCTCATCGGCCTCTCTCTTTCCAGGAACAGGAGCATCCACAGTAACAAAGATTGCCTTGATACCAAGTTCTCGAGCTGTTTTTAAGAGTTCTGTCGTCTTTTTCCGATCCGAATTGACGTACAATTGGAAAAAGAAGGGTTGACCAGGTGGTGCAGCAGAGACAATCGATCGGAGTGTGTATGAAGCGTTGCTCGAAATCTGGGCCAAAAATAAGAAACTGTTCCGCGTATAGATTCAAATCAATCGTTTTCAACTTACACACTGGATGATTCCCTCGTTCGCACTAGCTCTTGCCAATGCCAATTCACCGTCTGGGTGCGCCAACCTCGCCATGGCGGTTGGAGAAATGAAAAACGGCGCTGAGCTTTTGAGCCCAAGAATATTGGTTTCATAGTTGACATTCAGGACGTCTCTCAAAATTCTTGGTCTAATCATGACTCTTCGCACCAATTTCTTATTCTTGTTGTGTGTAACGAGGTCGGTGGCGGCTGATGAGTAAAAGGCCCATGTTTTCGGGGTCAGAGCTTTCGAAGCCGCAGCCTCGAAATCCGGCGCTCCGATTATAGACTCGAGGTCGGGAATCTCATTATCCTCTATTGCTGTTGTCTGCACAATTGTGGTGGTCGTGGTCGTTGCAGGCGTAATCGGGGCTTGAACTGGCGGTGAGGCGGTCACTGTTGGAACAGGAACAGGCGCAACAGGCTGTTCCTGGAGCACACCGATAAACTTGTCCTTGGGCATCTCGTCTAGCATATCCGGGGCGTGGGCTTCGTCAAAAGATTCCGTGGCATCCGAGCCGGCGCACTTGAGCAACACTATTCAAAATTAGCAACGAACTTGGTAATTGTTGACAGGTAAACTTGCCGCCGGGACCGCCTGGGTGCTCGTCGATGAAATCGGTAATATCAAAAATTTTGGAGTGCACTGCGATCCAGCAATCGGACTTGGTGTTGTGCTTGTTTAGATCCTGTATGGATACAATTGGCGTTTCTTTCCTCGACGGCTCATCCATGGTAAGAAACACATACAAGATGTCACTGTCAGGGCAGTCAAGGCGGTGTCAACTTCCCCCTCTACTATTATCACAAACGTCTGCTCTCCCAAGTCGCCCCAGAAGAGAATCTCTTTTCAGATAGCTCGTACCGGGGCAGCAGGAGCTACCCCTGCAGTCTCGCGCTTGGAGTCCGGCACGCCTCTCCATATTTCCAATCCAGGCCAAGTTCCGCATCGGGGAGCCCCACATCGGCCGGAATCACCGTCGAGCGGGGGCGTTTTTCGGATTTGCATGCGGAGCACAAGTGCGCTTCAATAACAGCCGCTACTCCTCACCCCGCACTCCTTCTAGATGGTGTCATGCACGTGGATCCCGGCCGAGGGCCCGACGTGATGATTCGGCCACGGCATAAAGAACGAACCCGAGATGCTGGTTTTGCTTTTACTCGTTCAATCTCCTGTCCCTTGCGTCTAAATAGCTCGCACTAAGAAGCCGCATTATCTACAAGTGGCTTCATAATTTATCCTTGGACCATCCATCTTGACGTCAATCATTATTCAAACGCCCACCATGCCTTACAGCACAATTGCACCCAAGGCCAAGCCTCTCCCACCAGGAGTCTATACCCCCGTCGTCACTCTATACAAGGCTGGAGATCCCGCCCAGAGCGTAGATCATGATGCCATGTACAAGCAGTGCCAGGCCCTGGTCAACGCGGGCATGCACGGCCTAGTGTACCTAGGCACAAACGGCGAGCTTGCACTGCTCACCGCTCCCGAGCGACGGGCCGTTCTAGACACTGCTGTTCGTGCGGTAAGGGACCTGCAGAAGCCCGATTATCCAATTGTGGCTGGTATTTCTGCACAATCCACATACGAGACTATTCTCAACGCCAAGGATGCAGCTGCCGCAGGCGCCACATTTGCTCTGCTGCTACCACCTAGTTACTGGGCAAAGGCGCTTTCAAGCGATGCTCTAGTGTCTTACTTTAAAGAAGTGGCCGATGCTTCGCCTATTCCTATCGTTGTTTACAACTTTCCTGGAGTTACATCTGGCGTTGATCTGGATTCTGATCAGCTTTCAGCCATGGCCACTCACCCCAACATTGTTGCAGTCAAGCTTACATGTGGCAATGTTGGTAAGGTGACGCGCCTGACCAGCAAGTTTAAGCACGAGCAGTTTGGTGTGTTTGGCGGAAGCAGTGACTATCTGCTCCCCACCCTTTATGGAGGCGGCAGCGGTTGTGTTACTGGAATGGGCAACATTTTCCCAGCATCCACCTCCGGGGTCTACGATCTCTGGACGGCCGGTAGATTCGATGAGGCCAAGGAGTTACAAGCAGACGTAGCCAACGCCGAGTGGGCGTGCAAGAAGGGCATTGCCATTACAAAATATGGAGCCTGGTATTATCTCGGCCAGGCTTTGGGCTTGTCAGATGAGTCTACATGGTATATGAGAAGACCATACCAGCCTCTCGGAGACGCAATGAAAAAGTGGGCCTTGGAGACGTTGGGCGTGTTAGAAAAGACAGAAAAGGAAACACCCTGGAGGAAGTAGACTAAATAACATCATTCGTAGAATAGATTGGTAGAATACTGTACAACGTACATTGATGTTGAATGAATAAATTTCATACTGGGCCTATAATTATCAATGCTCGCGCACGGAGGTTCTATGCTCGGCCAACTCCGCACACTGACTGACCATTCCCGTTTCCCGGACATAAAATTACGTCCGCCTTGCCACACGAACGGTACTAGTCATTCACAGACACCCCAGTATGTGGCAGTTTCCCCGCATTCCCCTGCTCTGAGTGGAGTTTTCCCCCTCTCCACCGGACTGAACCTGGGGTAAGATGGATGTAAACCATGGTCTAGCGCATAGGCGGACGACATTGCCGAGGCGACAAAGCCGGTCGCAACCCCAGAGATGACCACTGCTGACCCCTAAGTGTCTGCGGGGTATATGCTCCAGGTCCACGCGTGCCCCAACCCGGGAATTCGTCCGACCTGCCTAGATCCAGCAACCCGTAGCGTCGTACGGTCGTAGCCCACGGGAATATATGTAGTATGATCGACCTGACCGTAGCATTAGAATGTCAAGCTGGAATTATCGCAAATTTTCTTCTTGTTTCTTCTTTCAATCAGCCATCCAAACTCGATTAAACGCTCGCAAGGATGGTGGACGTGATTGAGAAGGAGGGAGCCCAAATGGAGGAGGCTGAGAAGCCTCGTCAACTGGACCCCAGTGAACTCCCGCTCCCCGATGAGATTGCCAATCTGAGCACCTCTGATGTCAACCGGCTTGATCGAGCCTTGACTCGGCGACTGGACATGACTCTTATGCCATCGGTGTTTTTGTTGTTTTTATTGAATATTCTGTCAGTCAGCTCAACTATATTCGTGGTAGCGGCAACTAACATGTCATAAGCGACCGAAATAATATTGCAAGCGCTAAAATCGTTGGTCTGCAAGAAGACCTTGGCATGACCAACGGCGAATACAACACTACTTTGATGATGTTTTACATTGGATGTATGTTATACTCACCCCTAGTTGAACCTTACTAATGTCAACAGACATCATTACACAGGTCCCGTCGAACATGATTATCGGAAAAGTGCGACCGTCATACTATATCTGCCTCATTACATCCCTTTGGGGAGTCGTTTCCATGTCTCAGGGCTTCACTCGCAACTTTGGTGAACTGGCTGCTGTCAGGTTCATCCTGGGATTGATCGAGGCCCCATTTCTGCCAGCCGTTTTCGTCCTCATGGGTTGTTGGTACAAGCGCGCCGAGCTGCCGCCTCGCATCGCCATTCTCTACGGCGGCAACATGATGTCGGCTGCTTTCTCGGGTCTGATTGGCGCTGGCATCACCAGCCGCATGGAGGGCGTTGCCGGACGAGAAGCTTGGTCTTGGCTCTTCATTATTGAGGGTTCCATGACGGTTGTCATTGCCATTCTGCTGATCCCTCTGCTCGCCGACTATCCTCTTCAGAGCAAGCACATCTTTATTTCTCGTGAGCTCCAGTTGATCGGTGTAAGTAATTCACGTACTGCCGAAATTATTCATATCTAATCCATCCAGGAATGGCGCATCCGAAAGGAAAATGCCGGCATCGTCGACGAAGACCCAGAGTCCATCTGGTGGGGACTGAAGCAAGCATTGATCGACCCAAAGCTCTACATGTTTATCGTATTGCAGATGGCGCTCATCACCGCTCAGTCTTTCAACAACTTCTTCCCCTCCATCGTGGGAACCCTTGGCTACGGAAGCACGGTTACGCTGCTCTTGACTGCGCCCCCGTACTTCTTTGCCTTTTTCGCATCTCTTTGTGTCTCCTTCCATGCAGCTCACAAGAAGGAGCGAGGATGGCACATTGCTGTACCTTTGATGTTTGGAGTTTTGGGAAATCTCCTGGTAAGACCATCGTACATGCCAAACATATTGATTGCTAACTTGTGTTCCAGGCCATGTTTGTCTCCGGTACAGGCGGTCGCTACTTTTCCATGTTTTTGTTGACGTCTGGATCCTACGCGCCTTATGCCATCTGCGTCAGCTGGCTGAGTGCTTCGATGCCACGACCACGCGCAAAGAGAGCCGCGGCGCTCGCCATTATGAATCTGATGGCAGCTGGTGTTGCCCATTTCTACACCGTCTACATGTTCCCTGATTGGCAAAAGCCCAGGTATTACATTGGAGGAGGCATGATGGCGGGAGCATGCGTTGTTTGTGGAGTCACGGCCCTGTTCATCAAGTATTACCTGAAGAAGCAAAACAAGATGCTTGAGGAGGCGGAGGCCCGTGGCGAACTGAGCACCCAAATCCGAGGATCCAGCAGAGGTGCAGAGGCTGTTGTGTCATTCAGATACGTACATTAAACACAGTTCCATAAGCTAGTTAGCAAAAGAAAAGAAATGTTTATGTTTACCTCAACCCAATTTACACGCGTATCCTTGATTTTGATTATGTCATTGGCCCAAGCCAAAGTGAGATCATTTGGTGGAGATACCCTAGACCTCAAAGACCACAAACTCGGATCCTGCATGACGGCCAAAACCCGCTCGTAGCTGGCTTCTGTCGACTCTAAGGGCGGAAATAAAATACAATATTGTTCTATCTTTGAGCTTTGCAGATTGTCGTGCTCTAGGATAGCCGTCTTCGCGATGGAACAGAAGCTCGCGATGCGCTCCGCCCGAAGTGGCGCCATGGCCCTCTACGCTACCGGATTCAATGCATGGAACCAGCTTGTGTTTGATCCGGCAACGACCAAGGATGAGCCAGATGACATACATTCCTTTACTGAAGTTTTAAATTGCCCGAAAATCGACCAAATCCAGGCCCATCTTTCATCCACAATCGGTTTGCAGCCTGTGCTAGTGAGGTGGAAACCATGCTAACAGCACACAGTACACCATGGTGGCACTCGTCGCGTGGCGGGAAATTCATCGAGCGCGGTAACCAGCTCGGAAGAAGATGGAGACAATTCTACTAATCACTTATATGCTACTTCGGCTGATGGGGCGGTGCTCGCTGCAATAGAGGAAGACGAAAGTGTGCCCCTGTTAGTGCGATACCCATCGGTGAGCGCATGGAAATCAGACACCGACGGTCAGTTATGGCCGTGCAAATCCCCTGTCAAACAGATGGCCGCCTACGAAACGGGGTTTGTCATTTTGCATGAGGATTCCTTAGTCATGACCCTTGGAGATCCTCGTTTTGAGGACTGCCTTGGCCGAGATGTTGATGACTCAAGGTGAGTACTCGACAAACCTCCCTGTGCTTTTTCTCCAAGTGCGTATTCTAATGTTGGGCAGCCCCGCAGATGAGCCGGGTTTGGTATCCGATCTTGAAGGCTTGGGAGAATCCATCAAAAAGGTCACGGCTGGCGGCTACAACATCGCCGCGCTTACTGAAGGAGGTGCATTGTACATCTGGGGCGCCAAGTCTACGGGATCCCACAATCGGCACCAACCTTTCCCTGATATTAGTGCGATTCCCAGCTACGTAGAGGTTGACGGCGACAAGGATGTGCTGGATATTGCCCTTGGGGAATCCCACGCCATCGCCTTGACTATTGATGGAAATGTTCATGTAATTGGTGATAACACAAATGGCCAGCTTGGACTGGGAAGGGATTTCTCTGGGGTTGCCAAGTCGTGGACGCAGGTCAGCCTTGACCTGGATGTGGGATGGGGGGTAGTGGGGGTAGAAGCTGGCCCAAGATCGTCATTCATTCTGACGTCCAAGAGAAGACCCAAATAAACATCAAAGCAGCGGAAGGAACATTTCTACCGGAACCAGATCATTCAGCCTGTATGATCCACTCTATTGTACAAGTCTTCTCTTAGTACCGGGTCGCTTAAATGCATCATAGACTCGTGAGATAATCCTCAATCTCTTGAGGGGTCAGCTTTCTGAAACGGGGGCCAACAGCACCCTCGACGCCCTCTAGACCGAGGAGGTGCTCTGCAGGAGGGCCAACAATACCTAAGACAGGTTAGAAATAATAGACTGGAATAACGTGAGAACCCTCTTACCAATTTCAATGGTATCGCCGTTCATCTCGCCCTCAATGTTGTCCTTCAGGGTCAGGAGGGCAATGTGAATGGCATCCTCCAGCTCCAGCTCCTCCGAGTATCGCTTCTCCAAGAATGTCTTTGCCTTGGTGGCGCTCTTGCCGATAGCCGTAGCCTTCCAAGGGTAGTAGCTGCCAGAGGGATCGACCTGGTACAGCATAGGGCCACCCTTGTGGATGCCACCTGTCTTCTTGGGGGCCTTCTTCTCGCCATCAGAGTCCTCCTCTTCCTCCTCGGGCTCGATGCCCTCATCCCACCCGGCAATCAACAAACTCACACCATAGGGTCGGACACCAGCCGACTGGGTGGCCTCTTGCATGACTCGGGCAACGTCCTGGACCAATATGCGGGTGGGAGGGTACTCGTTGTAGATTCGCTTGTAGCCGGTGTGTGACACTTTGCGCGCTCGGTCCACGAGGACTCTGTAGTCGGGGCCCATTCCCGAGTACACCATGCCGATGTTGGGGGTGATGTTGCTAATCTTGGACAGGGAGCTCTGGTCGGCGAGGGGGGAGGATGACTTCTTCTCAGTTGCGAGGACGATGCCGTTTGTGGCTGGCCATGATTAGCAGTGACGAGGGCAGGAGGCAATGCGGGACGAACCTTTGATGCCCAGGGCAGTGATACCCTGGTTGACTGCATTCAGAGCATACTCTATTAGATGGTTAGTACATGTGTCCCAAGTCGCAACCTGCTCGGGAGCTTGACATAAGCTCCAGAAGGTCCGGAATTGAGCTTGTGCGTACCGATCTGAACCAGCTTTCCGCTGCAACGTCATTAGCATTGATGCCCGCATCACCGCCTGCCATGTCATCGGGGGGCTACATACCTGGGGGAGAAGGTGGTGAGGGAGAAGGAATATCGGTCCGCCATGTCTGCAAATCCTGGAGCGATGTGTTCGATGAGGTGCCCGTTTCTAAAATGCCGATGCGGAACGGATTGGCAGTTCTGGTATCGGAGAGTAGCAAGGGATCAAGCAAGCAAGGCTGCAACTGGAGCTTTGGTGTTTGGCCAGCAGCTGCCGCCTCTCCAGGCACGGCCAAGCTGCGCGTCAAGCTTGGCTGGGGCAGCTGGGCCGGGAAAACACATGTTCCGCATCCGGGCGACGCTCTCTCTGCCCCACACAACCCTCGCCGATTCTTACTTAAGCAAGCATTCTCAGTTGCACAGCCTTCACTTAGCTTCCCGGCAGTTTCGGTCGCATTCCATCTCCCCATGGTCTGTCTGCGGAAGGCTGAGCTGGCCTTTTCGTTCCCGTTCCCGTTCGTCATGAACTTGGCGCCGCAGGTCCCTCCCCCGCACCATCGCCAATCTATCTCTTCCAGCTGCGAACCTCAACGTTGGACCTGATTGAGTTTGCGATCTTTTTTTCTTTTTACCATGTAGGTTGGGCCTGACAGCCTTTGAGCGCAACGTGACACCACTACGCCGCACATATCTGCTCCCTGCTACCCTTTGTACAATTTTTTATTTGTTTCATCATCACGTCCGCAGGCATTTTTGAGTATGAATTCTCAACCGACCTGGGATTGGTCCAACGTGGGCGCCAGTTCCTCCAACCAGCCTGAACCAGAGCCTGGTCCAGAACCAACGCGAAGATCCCAGCCCTACCAATGGCGCCCAGAACCCCGAGCAGCTCCAGAAGCAGCTCCTAAGCCAGCTCCCAAGCCAGCTTCCGAAGCCGCCCCGAAAACTGCCCCCAAAGCTACCCCCAAGACTAGGCAGTACGGTCCTCGCACATGTCGTATTTGCTTCGATACGGAGTATCCCAAGTACCCAACCGAGATTCCCGGCACCTTTGGCCTCTCCACCACTGCTGGACCGACTTACGCTTCCGATGACCCGGAGCTGGGTCGTCTGCTATCACCATGCAAGTGTAAGGGATCGCAGAAGTATGTCCATGAGGGTTGTCTCAATGCCTGGAGACTGGCAAACCCGACAGCAGAAAGAAATTACTGGCAATGCCCGACGTGCAAATTTTCATATCGAATCTCGCGTCTTCACTGGGCATCCGTCCTGAGCAGCAAGTGGGCACAAGTTGCTCTCACATTCGTCTTTCTGGTGGTGGCCATTTTTGCTCTCGGTTTCATTGCTGATCCGTTGTTCGATCTCTGGTCTGATCCCCTTGGCACCGTCGGCGAAGCCGTCACAAACGTGGTTACAGATATTGAGGCCATCAAACCACCCCCGTACCAGGAGCCAACATCTTGGGGCGAGCATTTTGTCAAAGGCTTCTTTTCGCTAGGCATCTTTGGTTTGCTCAAATCCATGCTGGCAATGTCACCTTGGCAATGGTGGAACCTTCGCAGCAGTGGTCTCGTGAACACTACAGGAAGACGCCAAGGCACGGGAAGAGGGCGAGTCGAGAACATCAGTCTTGTCTTTGTTCTCATTGGGGCATTTACATTTATGATGGCCATTTGGAAGTTTGTGAAGGCGCTAAGTGCGCGCGTGCTAAGCAACATTAGTGCCCGTGTTGTCGATGTGGATGAAGATGATGACGAAGCTGAGGATGAGCCTCCAGAGAGTAAGAGCGACTAATAATGATGTGTGTTTTGCTTTATTCCGGTTTTCCTGGTGACCATCTGCATTAATGGTCTGCACACTCTTAAGTTGCCTAGAACTTGCTCTTCCGTGTCAAGTCAACTAGTCTGTGTGCAGAGATTTACGCTCTGCTTCGCCATGAGTAAGAACCGTTTTGGTTTTTACTTGCCGGCATGTATGAGATTATCAGCCACAAATCTATGCTAAGACTCCTTTGGGAGTCTGAACTGAAAAGGTTTCTGCTCGGTACACACCAGTACAAAGCTGTAAGCAGAATACCATTGAATGGCTGATACATTTCTTTGTGCTCTGTCTGTGTCTCGGAATTTGTCTTGACTCCGAGTAGGATTTGAGCTTTAGCAGCCGTGTTTATCCAGATTAATAAATATACACCTGTACAACAAATGCCTTTTATCATGGCCGCACCCACGTGAATCAGCCCTGTTGACTTCGTCTGTGTCGTTGGACTCACATCTCCGGCCCGTCCCTCCCTGTCAGTCGATGAAGCCAGTGCGCGGGTGGTTATATTTCCGGCACCGAAATCTAGGCGCATGGAGCCGCTATCCCTGCTGCAGGAGGTCCCTGAGCTAAGTGGGGCTAGAGGTTCATGGCAATCAACCATCAGGAAAGGACATTCATCACGACAGTTTAGAAATGGCGGGCTGCTTGTGATTTTCCCCTGTCTTCCTAATTGCTGCCCAACCTGTCGCTCGTTGTCCACCGAATTGTGCTACTTCTTTCGATTCTTTCCACGGGCACCAGCCATTGGTTTTCCACGTGACGCAGACGGCAAAGCGCCTCAGGGGACGCTGCTGACTGCGCCGCTGCGACTGGCCATTTCACCATTAGACCAGATCGAAACATTGATGCGACGACCCTGACCACCGCCGCGACCGAGAATCACGACTTCTTATCGCCCTAGCGGCTCTCCTAGAGCAAGATGCAATTCGCCTACCCGCCTCGCAAACGGTCCGACCCCCCACCATTTCGACCCAGATCGACAAACCTACCCTTCTTGCGCAGGCGCCGATTAAGAACCGTAATATTCCTGTTGGTGACACTTCTCGGGGGGATCTGGTTTCTGTCTAGGCCAAAGTCCCATGCGCCCCATCGCGAACATGTACCATCAGGCAAGCCGCCTGCCGTGGTCCTGACAGTCGTTGACCCAACAAAGTATGATGACAAGTATCTGAGGTCCGTCACGGCCAACAGAGAACAATATGCCAAAAAGCATGGTTAGATGCCCTGGAATACAACCCTTGCTGTACGGTATTTTGACATCTCGTCTAGGATATGAGTCCATGGTCGTCAAGCTGTTCGACTACAACACCAAGGGGGCTCCTCAATCGTGGGCCAAGATCCTTGCGATGCGCCACGCCCTCTCAACGTACCCCGAAGCGAAATATGTCTGGTTTCTCGACCAGAATGCATTCATTATGGATCTAGACCTAAGCGTGGAAGATCGGGTTACGGATCCCAAAAAGCTGGAGGAGATGATGATCAAGGACCATCCCATCATTCCACCAGATAGCATTATCAAGACATTCGGCCACCTCAAGGGAGAGGAGGCTTCCTTGATCATTAGCCAAGACGACAGCGGTTTAGTAACCAACAGCTTCATCGTACGCAATGGCGAATGGGCCAAATTTTTCATCGAGACATGGCTGGACCCTCTGTATCGAAGCTACAACTTTCAAAAGGCCGAGAGACATGCGCTGGTAGGTTGCACCGGTTTGAGACGTGGACGATTTAAATGTCTGACTTTTTCGCAGGAGCACATTGTCCAGTGGCACCCTACGATCCTATCGAAGCTTGCCCTGGTGCCGCAACGTACCATGGCCTCGTACGGCCGTAATAAAGAGGGCAACTCGTACCGAGAAGGGGATTTCGTAGCTCTCATGGTCGACTGCCAGCCAACCGGATCCAACAGCTGCGACAAGCAGTCGGAATACTACCTGCAGCAGCTGCAGACGAAATATGGCGCCACGGAGCAGAGCCAGTTTTAGACGCAATGAGACATGGACGGCGAGTGAGCATGGATTCTGGCGTTTGCAAGGACAAGATATGAGAGCATCACGGCGTTTACGGATTCTTTAGAGACGACTTGGAGCCGCGGCAGCTGATTAAGTGGAGGCGGGACTTTTGGAAAATGCGGTGCCGAGCTCGACTTGCGTAAGTGCCAATGGGGCGGCAACACATGGACATGGGCGTCTGGCATCCGGGGTCAATATAGAGGCGCAAACTCTGCTCGTACATAACTGTTGCGATATTTTTGCTGAAGAATGTGCCGATAAATGAAGACGATGACGGAAGCAGGGAGCAGTCTGTTCGTTCCAAGGGAATGGGTTCCACTTGTTTGCCTCATGGGACGTGTTGGAGGTGAAGTCCTTGACCAGTCGGATACGATGCCTCGTAACGCACGGTTGTGCAAGGGTGACTGAGCCTCCCTCTGTGGAGTGGCCTGCGAATCAATTCAGTTGCTCGATTCGAAGAGGGCCACTCTGCTCTGTCCCGGAGTTGTCCATATCATGTAGAAAAGATGGCAAGGAACTAATGTTGGGAAACGCGCGTTCCCGTTACTTGAATGTCGGAGATATTGTGAAGACGACAAGCGGGCCCCAGGATATCCTGGTGCACTCGTGGGTCTCCAGCAACGTACATGCGCGGGCTCTGGACCCAGTCGCACTGGATTTCAAATTATGATCGCCATTCTTGTCCAATCCAAAGTCTGTATAGTTATTGTTTGCAGTGGTCGTTTCTATTGCATGGTGCGCTCATTTGTGCCATACATAGATATCTACATACATACATACTTTGGTGTGGTGGGCGGGAGATTCTCGACCCCCGAGAGTCTATCGGCACACAGCGAGATTCGAAGCCATGGCCAGCAGCTGTGCCTCTGAACGCCAAGATCAACATCAGTCGTGATTTATGCATGTATTTTGGGTCAGTTCGGAGTGGCCATGTTCGGAACCTGGGTGTCCGTCCATGAGCCTGTGGCGGGTCGATACCTGGTAGTTATCACACGGGCCAGTCGCCCTAGTCAGACTTGTATATTCTAAACGGTCGGCCCAGGACGCCTTCTTCCAGAAACAAAAACGGCCCGCAGCGCCCATGGTTGGGCAACGTAAGCCACCAGAGACGCCGTTTCACTGACAGCAGTTAACCCTGCACGTGTGGTTAAGATGCTGACATTGGCATGGAGCCTCAGCCTCCTAGCCTCAATGCCACAGAGATGATGACGAAGCCCCCACACAGCCCAGCCCACATACGCAAAACAGTGCCTGTTAGAGATGTCTTGATCTATTTTCCTGCGCCCATGGGCCCGTACCCCGGCAGATGTCCCGGTCGACGGCAAAGATTAGCTTTCCTGACTGCCGCTTCGGGCCAGTGCTGGCCGACCAGAGATCCCCGTTACACGTGTGTCGGACAAGACCGAAGACCCTAATGGCCTTGTGGGCCATCTTCTCTCCCACCTTCCGGACGGTTGCAGCCGACTGGGGAAGCGTCCAGCCAGTGACAGGACGGACATTCACCATTACGACAGCCCTGCACGAACCCGCCTCGGGAGGTGGGAGAGTGTAGGGAGCCTCAGTTGAAGGGGACCCTGGCATCTAGTACACGAAGACCTTGGCGTATTGTCAAAGATGCATGGCGACGCCGAGGTTGAGATGGTAAAGATGTTGAGACGGAGGAGTATAATAGCCCATAGCAAGACCCGGACTTTGGGGAAGAAGAAGAACCATCACTCTCAAGCAATTCAATCCATCTAGACGATCTCACAGACTCACAATTCTCAAGTCCCCCCTTTTACATTTGCAATCATGAAGTTTACCAACTTGGCTCTTCTCGTCTCCTCTCTGGGCGCTGTCATTGCCCACCCTGAGCGAGCCACTGAGGAGGTCGTCAAGAGAGAGGCCAAGCTCATTGGCCGCAGCACCAACCACTGTGCTGCTGCCATTGAGAAGCGCAAGGCCGATATCCTTGCCAAGCGATCCAGCCGCCTCCACGCTCGCCGAGCTGCCAGCGGTCTCGTCTCCAGGGAGGCCGAGCACAAGTACACCACCATCCAGAACGACACTTGTGTTCTGGCCCCTGACACCATCTGGGGTCCCTACGGGTAAGTGCTGGAATCATTACGAACAATTAGAATCAATTGACTAACAAATTCCTAGTGTCGATGGTGAGATGGTCCGCTATGATCTCCGTGAGGAGCAAAAGGGCATCGACTTCTACCTCGACATTGGTGTCCTCGATGTTGAGACTTGCGAGCCCCTCGAGGCCACTGCCCTGACCCTCTGGATGTGCAACGCCACCGGCTCTTATGCTTCCTTCACCGGTATCGACCCCGACACCTCTGAGCTTCTCGACGGATATACCAAGGGCACCGACGGAACCACCGACAACGAGACCTTCTTGCGCGGTATCCAGGTCACCGACTCCGAGGGCATGGTCGAGTTCCTCACCAAGTTCCCTGGTTACTACGTCACCCGCACCACCCACATTCACGTCACCGCCCAAACCAACATTACCAACGGTACCTTTTACTCGCAGAGCAAGGTTCAGCACATTGGCCAGCTCTTCTTCGAGGAGGACATCCTGAACAGCGTCTACTCCCACAGCCCCTATGTCGAGCACCTTTCTACCCTGAACCGCACCACCAACAGCGAGGACAAGCTCTACTCCTCTGCCAGCTCTGATGGATACAGCGCTGTCATTAGCGTTAGCCAGCTCGGCGACAGCGTCCTGGACGGTCTTGTCGGCTACGTAAGTTTTACCCTAACTAAATCAATGCTTGAAAATCACTAATAAATCCCAGATTACCATTGGTGTCAACGCCTCCGCTGCAGGCATCGCCACTACTGGCAACGATGTCAACCCCCAGGGCTGGCTTCCTACTGTCAGCCTGGATGCTGACAAGTACCCCTTGACCACCAGCGCCAGCTCCTAAGGGGTTATTCACATAAAATGATCGGCATGAAATTTATGTATGTTTGTGTACAAAGTATCATTTCTGGTATTGTTTAGAATGCTGGAGCAAGCGTTAGAGTGTTATTGTATAGACGGGAAAACGGCCTTTAGAGAGCTTCAAGAATAGAAACATGATTTGTGTTCTACGATGTTGCCTGAAATGTGTTGATGTCATTGTAATGTAGAATATTGTATTTTTTTCTTTTTGGAATTATTTACTTGTTTTTCGTTCAAGGTTGTAACCTATAACTCGAGATGTCGTGATTTCGGCCGTATTTGCTCCCGCTAATTAACAGACGTCTACTAAAATGCTATAATTACATATTTATTTGCGAATATGCTAAATGCCTTTAAAAATGTGTTGCTGGCTATCAAGGTAGCTCTACTGGCTGTTCTGACTTGGTAGCGAGTTCGGCTGGGGGCTGCGCCAGCTCGTGGGCGGGCTGGACAGGCTGGACGGGTGTAACAGGCATAGCAGGTTTTGAGTCGAGCTCTGGGCTGGTAGCAGCGGACTCAGGTTCTGCCTTGCGCTTGCGTCGCCACAGCCAGAAAGCACC
Source organism: Calonectria hongkongensis (assembly GCA_017140755.1). Lineage (NCBI taxonomy): Eukaryota > Fungi > Ascomycota > Sordariomycetes > Hypocreales > Nectriaceae > Calonectria > Calonectria hongkongensis. Next base: position 1,989,294 of record JAACJA010000008.1, read on the forward strand.
GGCGATCAGACCCACACCGGCGACTGCTCCGACCGTTGCGCCGGCAATGGTTCCGGCCGAGGTGCTCGAGGAGGAGGAGGAACTGGTACCGTTTCCAGATGAACTGCCTCCAGATGTAGTGGTGAAATCGCTGGCTATTTCTTGTTAGCTCTAAATTGCTGGGAATAGCACAAGGGTAGATTTACTGAGCGCAAACCAGCTCTTCACATTATCATTGTTCCACTCAACGCTGTCAAGACCGCTACAAAATGTTAGTACAGAGATTTTAGTAGCCTGAAAAAGGCAGTTGCTTACCCTTCAGAGTACCAGTTCGCAATTGCTGGTGGCGAGGTGTAGACAGCTGCACTGGCGTCGTACTTGTCACTCCACTTGAGCGAGTTGAGGTCATAAATTCCAATAGCTTGGGCCCAAGGGTCCTGCTTCTCCCAGTCCCACTCGCCGTCAATTCCTCCCACGACAATCATCTGGCTGTTGCCAACAAGCTCGCAAGCGTGTCGCATTCGAGCGGATCCAGTCGTGTTGAGCTTGAACCACTCGAAACCCGGCAGAGACAGCACGTACATGTCGTCAAGCGTGCCCGTCGTTCGATCCAATCCGCCGTAGATGTAGCTACGAATCAAGTCAGTCTCAATACCACAGAATGTGTAGTTCCCAACAAAAAACACTCACATGTCATATGTTTGCTCTCCCGCAACTCCCACAGCACAAAACTCCTCACGGCCACCAGGGATGTTGCCGCTCGCTGTCTGCCAGTACCATGTGTCGCTAGAAGTGTCGTAGAAGGTAACGTTGCTGAAATCGAGGAGAGTCGCATCGGTTCGCGCAGCTGAGGTGCGAGAGGAGCTGTCACCGCCAAGAACAAAGAGTAGCGAGTCGTTGCTGAATTTGTTGACGCAAAGACCTCGGCCAGAGTTAAATGTGCCGTAAGGAGGGCTGAGAGCCACGGTGGACTTGTTTTCCCAGGTGTTTTGCGACATGTCGTACTTCAAAATACCGGGGAGGGGCAACCGCTTGTCAAACACGGTGTCGTTGAGCCGACTGTCGGATGAGCTGCTTCCGTAACCACCGACAATGTATCCAGTGTTTCCACATGAAGCTCCCGCACCGCTGGAAGCGCTGTATAGGTTTCCGAAGCTGTCCCTCTTTGACGACCATGAACCACCACCGCTGCCATCCGCGTCAAAGGCCCAAAGGTGAACATCGTCGGCCAAATCGGTGAAGCCCATGTAATAATCACCGCCCCATCGGTACATGGTCGTGTTTTTGTCGTTGGTCCATAGCACAATGCTGTTGCCCGGAAGGGGTTCGGCCTTGTCGATCTCGTTAATGGTGACAGTCTCGTTGGTCCATGATTTCGTCAAGTCAATGGAGAGGGTCTTGTTGACTGCGCTCATTAGCAATTGAATAAAGCTCGATATCGGGTGTCGATCGTACGCGTGACTGAGGGGTATTCAGCGTTTTGTTTGCCATTAATGTACGATGAAACTTCTCCTCCCTCAATGTAGAGATAGTCGCCCATAACCATAACTTGCAGATATTAGTTTGTTGCCCTTTAAACTCGAATTCCTGATTGCTTACTCGAGTGCAATGCTCGCCTTCGGTAAATGTCGGTCTCATTTGTGGAATTTGAGCTATCGCGCATCTCCAGTCTAGGAGATGGCAGGTAGTCATGAGGCTTGCATGAAACCAGCTGGGCGGCCAGCGAGGCCAACATGAAGAATGCTGTAGCCGACATTTTCCACTTCCTCGCGATGCAAGACACCAGGCGTGCCTTCAGAGCAAAAACGGGGTGAGATCAAAGACTAGATGAGACCCAAGGGCAATCCCTCCGTTATATCACGACGATCAACAACATCTTGTGTAGCATGGGCTCGTTAGCGTGGCTGTCGATAGCGGAGCTAATAGAAGGAACGGGGGGGTGATTGTCGCTGCGGGCCAATTGCTACTCGCTGACATGACCGCTGCTGGAGAACCAGGTCGGATCCTTGTCGAAGGATTCAACTGCATGTTCCTTACAGACTAGGCACTCTCCCGCGGCCATTTCCAGATTGGATGCTCACCAAAAAATCCCTAACTGGTGTCAAATTGGGACTTAGCGAGATCACGAGGGCACAGAGTCGGTCAAAAAGTGGACTGGTTTGCAAGCTTTGGAGATGCATGAGGCTAAAATTCTTTTGCAAAAAAGCGATATCGTGAATATTCCGCAGGTGTCGGTCTGTTGGGAAGCGGATGTATTCGGATATACACGCGTAATGCTGCAGAGCCGTTTCTTCGCTGCATGGGGGCGCCTTGGCATCGTGTGTTCACACTGTCATCGCAGGTGGACTCGTGGCACTGACTGCATTTTGGCCCCCCTACTTCCCGCGTCGGCGTGCGAAACAGATGAATGACAGGCTGCAGCACGTAGCAGTGGCGGATCACAGCAGACAGTGTGGTGGACTGTCTTTTGCGGCTTTGCTGGTCTAAGCCCTGCGAAGGATTCTTATTAACGGAGCCAAAACAGAGGTCCGCAAATCAAGGGCGAACCAACCCAAACTCCGCCAGCCTGTGGATCGGCCCAGATAGACCGGGGCCGGTACTGGGCCCCCAGAGTAGATTGTTACAGAATTTAGGGCTAGCCTTGTTCATTGATTTGCCTCTGCCCGAAGCAGCAGTCGGTTTCGGACGTTTTTCAGCTTCGGGACCGATGACATTCATAGGTTATCTCCGCTCAACATGCCCATGCTCGCCATTCGTCTTTCATCACCTTTGTGTTCCCCACAGCTAATTTTATTTGCTTGAAAGACGATAAAATGGCACGTGGTTATACACGGGATCCTTGCTGTGATGTTTTTCCGCGATTGAAACAGTGGATCCAAGGCGACCGGATTGAGCAGCATCCCGCGACCAGCAGCACATCGGGGCAGCCACCTTTTCGACCCTAAAACTGAAAGATTGAGCTAAGTAAACTAATTAGCGAACCGAGATCTAAAGACGTGATTATAAGCTCAAGACGTTTTGTGGCGACTACTACTAGGGCGGATTAGCCATTACAAGCGTCGAGATTGGCGTTCAAGCTAGCATTGGTGATTAATGAATTGACAGCGCAGAAACACCAAAAAGTCTAGTCTCCCTTCGTTTCTTTCTATCGCGAAAGCTACTCACTGAGACAAATGTGTCAAATGACCAGCTTTTCATGTTTAATCTTGATCGCCTGGACAGTACGCTGAAATTGAGCTCCGAGCAACAAGCCCAAGACTTCTTGCTGGTGGGCTGGCGTTTTAAAGGCTGGGCGTATATAAAGTTCTCACGTAAGGGGAAAGACAGAAAATAGGAAGAAAATGTACAACCAAAAATACCCAGGAAAAATCATCTGAAGGATCGGGATAAAATGTTTCAAGCCAATGGAGAGGATGTGCTGACCCCCTTGTCATAGCCGAGATGACACCGGTGAGCTATTTCCTGCAGTTTTGACTCAACCGCGCGTTAAAATAGACTTAAAATATACCTAACTGAATTAGGCTGGATTCAATATGGGTGTCAAGATTGGCTTCAACTCGCCGTTTGAGAATAACTGGACTTTGATCCATTGATCGTGTCATTGGGCACCTTAACCTGCGGGCTGACATTTTGGGCAAGCAAATCGTATTCTTCAATTCTACGGTACATATATCAAGTCAAGTTTGCCAAGGCGGGAATTGATTCAAGATGGCCGCAGCATCTTATATGTCTCGCTCAAGTTCGGAAATCTTTCGGCATAGCCACTGCCAGTAGGCATCCTAGTGCGCCTAAAGCGGTCGGCGGTGGCAGAACATGAACGGCCCACTTTGAACTGAAGAGATTCAGACTATTGCTATGCGGTGAGATGCTGAACGTTGACCATTGGTGTATAGACTGCCCAAGCAGTGCAAATATTTGTCAATCCCAACATGTTAAACGCATACTGGTTCTTTGGTAGGTCCTGAGCATAAGAAACATGGAGCTGGATTAGTCAGAACCGAGTTCCTTCATAGGCACGGCTTACAGCGGCAGCGGTTCGCGGAATTGCTTCCAGCTGGGTTGCAGGCCGAACCCTACCCACCATGAAAGCAGATAATTCAAGAACCACCAATACAGCCCGGAATATCGAATGAACCTCAGTCTCATCTTACTTGCGTATGAGGCTCAAAGCTACCATGCCGATGAAAATTTGAACAATGTCACCTGTCGTTGGGGTGTTATCATGCCATGTTTGTGTAGCACTGCAGCAAATATGGCCTCAAAGCTGTGCTGATTTGTCCAAAAAATTTTCGGTCGCATGGAAAAGGCAAAGGTCGGCGAGTCCAAGATTCGAATGGTAAGGTGTTGCCTCGTCCTACTATCTGACGGCGTCGTGCTATTCTGCCTAGCCAATGGCATGTAGCTTAGCGTCAGTTGCCGTAGTCCGAATCGGCTCACCCATGTAGCAGTGGCTGCCTCCAACACCGCTTCATTGGACCGTCGGCCTGCGAATACAGACGGCTAATGCAGAGTGTGTTATTGACTTGGCGAAGATGCATTGGTTGCCTTGCTCTTCGTGTATCTCTTGGAAAGCGGAGATTGTTCGATCGACGGGGTATAAAGAGATGCGAGGTCAGCTCCCCAAGCTGGCCCCCAAGACTCATCCCCCATTTTGTCCCATCGTTGCATCCCCGCATTTGCTAGTATTCACCATGACTATCCAAAGGGCACAGATGACTTGTGCGGCAGCCGTTGCCAACCTGGAAGGCAAGCATGCCATCGAGCTTCCTTTCGATGTTTTTGGAAGCAGTACCTTGGAAGTGCTGGAGAGGCGTGTCAGAGTGATTGAAAGTCGCTTCGCTCTCGCCCTACCCCCAGCCAACCTGGACCCTACATGGGACTCTCTTGCGTTTCGCATCTGCCGCCTGCAGCAAAGGAGCTCCAATGGGAAACTGGGAGATGCTCCGAGCTGCCCCTTTGCCAGCATGGTCCCTGACGATTTTGATGTATCTATGCAGACGCTGAAGAACTTTTGCCTTGACCTTCCTCGTCCTGCTGGTTCATCAGCTATGCGGCCGTGGCCAAAGTTTGTCGATGACGACGAGATGATGGAGTACATTCGACAAACGTTGTGCTTCGAAATGGGACGTGAAAGCATCGTGATGAAGACGATCCCCATAACTCGAATGGAGGTTTATGCTCAAATTATTGGGCTGACCGTCAAGCGCGACGCAAACCGTATCTTCCCGGGGGGATTTCCAGTAGGCTACAGACCTGGAGGAGTTCCACCACCGTCGAAGAAGAAGCCGTGCTGCGGCTGTTGCAATTGCTACTGCCACGATTCAAAGGACGATGCCAGCAGTACGAATTCGGAACGCTCTACACGCAAATCGGGTTTTGGATTGGGCTGGTTCAAAAAGCTGGCGTTTTGGCGGCGTTCCAAGGCCAGTGATTCAGCATCCATCTCAAGCAGAGGAACTAGTACTATTGTAGATGCTTAAATGTTGGCTTGACGATAGTCAATCAACACGGAGGATGGGTGCGCTGTGGGATATGGCGATGATGTTAAGAGCTTCCACTTTACCCGGTGCAGGAGAGTTGAGTCGCTTCTTGATCTTGCCTTTATTGTAGCTACGACATATCTCGATATTAGGAAAAGTTTGAGGCCCATGTTAATTTGATGCTGGGTCATGTTGATCATAATTGACCACAATTGTTGGAATGACATTGAGATTATGAAAAAGAAGAAAAAAAAAAGAAAAAAAAAGAAAAAAAAAGAAAAAAAAGAAAAAAAAAAGAATTAGCAACCTGGCGGAGAAATTTTGGTCGAGATGAAAAAAAAAACAGCTAGTGATCTATTGAGCTTTAGTAATGAACCATGAATGGCATTTTCAGTGAGATTTATGATCATCCGGATAACGAAACTGGTCTGATCTCGCATTCTGAAGGAAGACCAAAGGGGTTACAGCACGCCGCACCGCATCTGTGAGTGTTTCGGTCAATAGAATGAGGTTGATTGATCAAAGTATAAACCATTTTAGCAATCATCTAGTTGGTCATCAAAGGACTTGAATCACAAGGGAAGCCTTTGCGGCATAAATGAGATCTGAGTCTCGACTTTGAAGGTTTCTTTTCTCGGATGAGGGCTAGAGGCAATGGTGCTTGAACTTGGGCATTAATTTAGTTGAATAGTTTGAGTTAAAGATCTCTGTAAACTTCAAAGGCCTTCATGGATATGGGTCAATGCATTCATGCTGCCGTTGGGTAATAGCCAAGTGTGACTCCGACTACTAGACAGCCATCCATGCTAAATTAGTTATGAGACTTGACTTGGAAAGTTGCGACAAGCTTGCGCAAAGATTCCATCGTCACACGTCTTAATTGAGCCAATGAGTAACTAGACAAGTTGGCAAGAGAAGCAGTAAAACTTTTACACAACTATCCCTGTCGATGGGCCCTCAAGTCGTCGGACGATGAGTCTCAGTAAGCACTTTTTCTGAATGATCCTTAGCGATGCCAGCACTGGGAAAGGGTGCTAGTTCTGGTAGTGACGGCGGACAAGTGATTGAAATAGGTGGCGTTCGAGTTGACCGTACTTGCCGACTTCGTACCCACGAGAATGCTAGTAGAGATTGAAATGTCAATGTCACGAAGGGGTGTTGAGTACCTATGTGTGTTTCAACCATGAATTCTGTCTGTCAAGGCAATGGTAACTTGGCTTTAAAACTGGAGCGACAGGAAGGGGCAATAGAAGACACTCTATGTCCTAGGATGTCATGAACCTTGAGAAACCAAGAGGTGTAAACTCGGTACCGATCTCGATTATTTCCCTGGATATGGGTGCTTTCTCGTCCAATACTTAGCCTCTTGTCGTATCCAAAACATGTAGACTTACCCCTTGTTATGACTTCATCGTCTTTTACGATGCTAGTCGAGCACTCCGGAGGATTCAGGGCATCGTAGTAGAAGACAGTTTCTGACAAGTAGCGTAGCTGCTGAATTTTGACTCTGGGAAGCCTTCTTTAGTTTTAGAGTCATCGCAAGTATTCGCCATCTCGTGGACTTTTGTGAAGATGCCTGGGCTGAGAAGTTATCGGAACAAAGCCGAAGGTTGTTATTGTTGTCGAAATCGATCATATCCCTGGGTCTGGAGCCGTATGGACTTACAATAGCAGCAAGTTGTCATTGTTGGCAAGGTCGGCATCGAGATACTACTACGTTGATGTCAAACCAGTCCGGCTCTAGTCAAGCTGGGATGGAGACTGCTGGTGACTTCGTCACGGCCTTCAAGCCGTGGATCAGAAGGCGAGGACGGGAGAGACCGGTTGCAGAGTGCTTTTTCGCTAAACAGGCCAGACTGTGGTGATGTTGCAATTAATGAAACGTGTTGGCGTGGCTCTGAGAACAACGAAGTTATGCAACCGAAGGTGGACTTGAGCTGGGGATGAAGACTTGATGACTACGCTGGGCCAACAGCAGGCGGCGGGCGAGTGATCTCTGGTTTGATGTTCACATGTTGTTGTAAGATGTTGAATAGCAGTGGAATTGGTTATATCCAATTTTACCGATTGAATTAACCTTGATGGATCTATTTACAATATCCTACGAATCAAGGGAGTGTTTTTTTTAATGAACGGTTGGTCAACTTTATAATTGGAGCTGTATCAGAGCGTCGGCATTGTGAAGGATGACCAAAACCAATGCCGCCAAATTTAGACTAGTCCATCATGTTCATCACAACATGTAAGTGCTGATAAATTTCCTTTTAGGTGCTTACAGGTTTGCGCCTCGGCAGGCGATTCCGAGTGTGAGAGAATGTGGCACTGTTTGGGGAAAATACCGAATACAAAAAGTCGCGTGCACATCTTGATGCCGCTCAAGTTCTCTTTTTGGAAATGGGCGTGATTGCGAACGGGTTGCGCGTGACTTGTGGGTTGCAGAGGGAAAAGTGGTGTACTGAGGAGGGCAGCAGGCCCGTTGGCGAGATTGGGGACTGGACCCGACAAAGCCGACGACGCGAAGGATGCGAGGATTGCGACGCAGCTGAAGTGTGGCGTTTGCGGTCGCGGGCCATGATAGATCAAGTTGGTCCCCGAGACTGTGGCTAGTGGGGCCCGCCAAGGTTTGAGCTGTCGTTGCTTGCATAGTGACTCTGCAGCAGCCCAGCCAATGTCCTGGTCGTCGTCCAACGGCGGTCTGATTAGCATTGCAATCGTGTATGCAGGCCATGCCGCAGAGACAGAAATCAAGGGCCATGCCCAGGTCAGAGTCCCATTGTCTATCAATCAGCTTGAAGATCCATCCCCGTTTCGAGTAAGCCCTGTCGGGAATTTTCAACCCCATTGCCACCGTATGCGTCCTCGCTTGTCGTTGTATCGGCCATGCACCATGCACACGTTCGAGCTCGACCTGGACCCGATTGGTGGCCAGGAGCCCGAGTTGGAACCGGACCCGGACTCTGAGCGTGGTGCCGAACGGGTTGACCGGGGGCATGCCTGTCTGCCCGAGAACATGACGCATGCCTCCAAATCGCATCTGACGAACAGAAGATTGCCATCAGGAATCGGTGAGCTGCTGGCGCACCGAGTCTCAGCCATCTCCCTCCATAGCGTGTTTGGTCAGTGCTGTAACTGTAAGCCATCGGAAACCCCTAGCTTCCCGATCGCCATGTTGGAGACCGATCCACCAATGTCAGCCCACTTACAGTGCTGTCTGCATTGGCTCCGTTTATGTGAACAAATGCCGTTGTGCCAATGTCATGTTTACTTTTAAACTAATTGACCGACACTCATATGACATAGCCATCGCGACACAACTGACTGCCTGCCTGCTTGGCGGACTGCTCGCGAATCTCGGTAAACCTGCCATACCTCTCTAGACGACAAACCCGAACAACGCGAGAGTGCGACCAGAGACCAGACGGCAACCATCCCAAAACAGGCAGTCTACCAGACGGAGCAAGACCTCTCAGACCAGCGACTCGGTGCGCCAAAACAAGCATATTCAGATGTGGCGTGGCCAATGACACGTTGGCGGTCGGGATTAGCAGCGCTGGAACCCCTGATTACAGTTGCTGGAACCACTGGATTCCGCTGCTGGTCCGGGGGTCGCACTCGGCCGGGGGCCACTAACTGGGTGCATGTGATGGCGCCCGGATAGCGGCAAGGGCCCCGCTAATTTTTGTCCAAGTAAAGACCATGCCCCCCCGCGATGCGTCCAGTCCAGCTAGTGTCCCAGACCTTTGATAAAACACCATCGTCGCCGTCGCCCGTTCCTTGGCACGGCTTCCGCTCCCTTTCATCCACCATGCCTGGTTCCTCGCGCCTCCCCGCCAGCTTGCGCGGCAGCCTTGAGTCTGTCAAGCGCCGGAAGCACCAGTTCTCCTGGTCGCTTATCAACCTGGACCTGTTAGTCTCGCACCCTACTACTGCCCGGTGACGTCGGCGCCGGCTCATGACAACAATTCGCTTCGTCCCATGATGGCGATTGTCTGCCACCGCAGCTGCGCATGCCACTCTCAGCCCTCACGTAGCATCTAGAAAGCTAACCATTTCAATTCCATGTTCACAGGCTCCGAAATGTCCTCCTCGTTCTTTTTGTCCTCCGATGGACCCGCCGCACCTTTTGGCAGCTCAAGGGTCGCGGCATCATCGGCTCTGTCGTCGAGCTCTATGTCAACATTCGTCGCATCCTCTATGGCTACTTCCTGCGCGCCCCCGGCGTGCGCAGCAAGGTCCAGAAAGAAGTAAAAGACACCATTGCCAAGCTGTCCAAGAAGATGGTGCCCCAAGACCAGACACGATACCTGAGCCTGCCGAAAGAGGGTCTTTCTCATGACGTCGTCCGCGCCGAACTCGAGGCACTCGCCAACATGGATCACACTCGCTGGGAGGATGGGTGCGTCTCCGGAGCCGTATACCACGGTGAGGAGGAGCTCTTGAAGCTGCAGACCGAGGCCTTTGGCAAGTTCACCGTCGCCAATCCCATCCACCCCGATGTCTTTCCTGGAGTGCGTAAGATGGAAGCCGAGGTAGTCAGCATGGTTCTGGGCATGTTCCATGCGCCCCCTCATGCTGCCGGTACATCTACCAGCGGAGGAACCGACAGCATCCTGATGGCGTGTCTCGCGGCCCGCCAGAGGGCATACCATGAGCGCGGAGTGACGGAGCCCGAGATGTGTGTTGCCCTCTGTGAACCCTTGCACGTTTTTGATACTGACCACGAAATAGGATTCTCCCCGAGACTGCGCACACAGCCTTCCACAAGGCCGCTCAGTACTTCAAGATCAAGATCCACCTCGTAGATTGCCCTGCACCCAACTACCAGGTCGATGTCCGCGCCGTCTCGCGTCTTATCAACTCCAACACCGTCCTGCTTGTCGGCTCCGCCCCCAACTTCCCCCACGGCATCATCGATGACATTGTTGCCCTTTCCCAGCTGGCTTTGCGCAAAAAGGTTTGGTTGCACGTTGATTGCTGCCTGGGATCTTTCCTTGTCCCCTTCCTCGAAAAGGCAGGCTTTGAGTCGCAGCTTTTCGACTTCAGACTGAAGGGTGTGACAAGCATCAGCTGCGACACGCACAAGTACGGTTTTGCGCCAAAGGGTAACTCGACTGTCCTGTACCGCTCGGCCGAGCTCCGAACGTACCAGTACTTTGTGTCGCCGGACTGGTCAGGTGGAGTATATGCATCTCCCGGCATTGCAGGATCGCGACCAGGTGCCCTGATTGCAGGCTGCTGGGCAAGTCTCATGAGTGTGGGTGAGGCTGGATACATTGACGCCTGCAGCAAGATTGTGGGTACGACTAAGAAGATTGCCGACGCTATTCGCGACACGCCGACCCTGGGTGGGGAGCTTGAGATTCTCGGCAAGCCTCTTGTGTCAGTGGTGGCGTTTACGTCCCGCAACCTAAACATTTACGACATCGCCGACGGCATGACTGCCAAGGGATGGCATCTGAACGCCCTGCAGAACCCACCGGCGATCCACATCGCCGTGACTCTGCCCATCACCAAGGCTTGGGAGCGCCTGATGGCAGATCTCGAGGCTGTGGTGGAAGACGAGCGCGAGAAGGAGCGCGCCCGCATGGTGGAGGGCAAGGCTCTCAAGGGCAAGGCCATGGGCGACTCAGCTGCGCTCTACGGCGTAGCAGGGTCTCTGCCTAACAAGAGCGTCGTGGTGGACTTGGCGACTGGCTTCCTTGATCTGTTGTACAAGGCATAACTGATGGAGAAGCGAGAGAGAAGAGAAAAGAAGAGACGGAAGATCAGGTAGGACTTGGGGAGCATGTGTCTCGTGCGACAGAAGTGAAGATGCACGGCTGCGGCGTCTGTTGGGAAGCATGATTTGCATCGAGATGGGTTGGATAAAAGGCATCTTACTGTACACTATTATTAACACGCACATAACTAGTTGGTTGGTTGGTTGGTTTTTTTTTTTTTTTTCCTTGTTTGGATTATGGCACTTTCATTGGCATTGGTCGGTGAGGAGAGAGGAGAAGAGAGAGGGGAGGGGAAAGGAGGGGAGGTGAGTGTGAGTGGACCAGAATAGAGAAACATTGAAGCTGGAGAGTGAAGCTGCAAGTGCAAATGGCACAACACATGTATGTAAGCAATCGATAGCTAATCAGTCACCGCCGCCATTATGCCCGCACCTCGCATGAAACCGGGTCCATTGCCCGGCCTCTGCGTCGACACAGTCGCGCTATATCGGCCACAAGGGTTCCACCTGGAGCCTCAGTGGGCGACCTCAGGGCGAGGAAGCAAGACATCAGCGCGAGCCCATGTAACCCCGGGGCAATTCCCTTCAATCCAGCCCGAGACCTATCTTCCTTGCACGTAGTCACCCCGCACCGGCTGATTCGCACAACCAAGCCCCCCTCGTGAACCCTACAAGGACCGAACCGTCCCGATCGGGGGGCGATGCTGGCGTCTTCTGGCGTCGAGACCTCCCCCCGCCCGCCCTCTCTCGCACTCGTCGCTAGAAGACAAGACGCCCGGCCAGTGTGTGAATCGCCCACGCCCGCGGACATGGGATGCACAGCATAGCACCCAGGGTCGCTGTATGCAGCGAACGCCTTGCGCTAGCTCGCAAACTTGCATCTGCGCTTGGCGATCGGCGGCGCGCGCACCAGTTGCCTCTCTCCCTCCTCGCTGGCTTGCAACCGTCGCGGCCCAATGGGTCCGAAATAACTGCGAGATGGAGGGTGGCAGTTATCGAGAAATGGGTGTGGGTTGGGGGAGCTGAGCTGAAAAAGACGTGTTCTTCACCCGGACACGCAATCGCGGAGGGAGCGGGCAGATTAGAATGCCATCTGCGACAAGATTGCCATCCCCCGGCAGTCATGGATATGGAAATAATTGCCACGGGATGTAGTCCTATCGTCGTCCTCTTCTTTCTCTTTTTTTTCTTCTTGTATACTCGGCCATGCCCCAACTATCGTCACCGTCGCCATTCTCCCCTCAACTTCCTTCTCCACTTCTTCACTTACACCACGTCCACCTCACAGCTATACATGGCATCTTATACTCACCCTAGCGCAAATAAGCAGCGGCTGTGATCGGCTTGATAACACAGCAACAAAAAAGTAAAAAAGTAAAAAAAAACATTGAAAAAAAAATAGCCAAGTGTTCCCCCGGCATTGAGACCCGACGGTCACGTCGCAGGGATCCCATCTCCTGCACTCGAGCCCATCGGCTTCCAGCTGGGCGCCCTTGGCTTTTTCGCCCGACCACTCAACACTAGCCACTATCGCACTTCGGTCTATCGCCATCTCGCACAGCAGCAATAGGTCACCGACGCCGTATTACTCTCATGGCCTGAGGATTTACACACGTCCTGCTGCACGCCTCACTGTGGACAAGCTTGGCGTTGTCAACGCCGAACAACCCACCACCGGTTCTGTTCCGCGGGTAGGCAGAAAAACTGTCTGTCGCTAGCCAAGTGTAAAAGGCCCTTGCTCCCACCCTCTTTGTTTTCCCTATCTTCGTTACAGTCCTTTTGTGCCCTTGTCATCCGCTTCACTTTTTTTTTCTTTTTCTCCCGGTGTGCCATCTCGCTGCGACGTTGCCTTCCCGCGTTCCCGTCTCCTCTATGTTGCGCAGGACCCCTGAGGCCCGCGTGTACTGAAACCCCAAAGAACACCGATCGCCGTTTTCGTGCCCGCCGAAAGGAAACAGAAGCCCTCTCATGGAAATGCGGGCCTTTGGCGAGAACGGCCGAGCGTTGCACCAGGCCGATGGCGACCTTGATAAAGCCTCGGTCCCCGGGCGGTCGAGAGGGGAAGGGTCCGTCTCCAGCGAAGGAAGCAACACGTCCAAGAAGCGAATGAGCTTTACCAACGACATGTCCAAGGAGCAAGTCGAGCAGCTGGTGACTCGTTTGACCCTTGGTGAGATGAAGACTAGATGGTTTGATGAAATCTTTGCCAAAGTCAAGACCGAGCGTGAGTACTCCCATCCGCGGGGTGAATTGGCTGGTGTCTGACACTTGATCAGTTGTCGATAGCCCCCAGTTTGCTTCTTCAGATACCATCGATACCCCATCGACAGAGGACAACCAAAGCCCTCGATCAATGCCCATTGACATGCCTGTTAACCCTCAGAGACGGCTCTATCAGGCCACCGTCGAGGATGACCCTGAGGAGCTGAAGCTATCCAGTCCCAGCAACCAGACCTGTGTCCCACCGTCTGATGCTCAGAACAAGAATGAATACAGCGCAAACTCATCGGTGGTGTCTGACTCTGCCCCCTCCAGGGCTCCCAATCGGCCGCCAATGAGAAGATTCTCTGAGAATGACCCGCGCCGCCCACTAGAGCCAGGCTCCAATCCCATGTCACGACCAACAGTCCGCTTCTCAGACAGAGGGCCTGTTATCTTGAACAGTCGTCCTTCTACACTGCCTCGAGAAGGACCTCATACCATACGGCCCGGGTTCCCTAGCAGAGCCCCAAGAGGTGCAGAACCTTCGGCTGTCGATGCGAGCTGGGGGCAGCTCTTCAATGAAAAAGGGGAACCGACAGCTCGACTTGGTCAATTCATCAGAGGGATCGCCAACTATATCGTAAGTTTTACCGAGCCATCATATAAACGCCGCTAATAAAGATAGATTACCGAGTACACCCCTGCCAACTCGTTGGTGCTTACTCCAGATAAGCTCCTTGCCTTTTACCGACGCTTCAAGTTGGAGTCTGAAACAAACCCAGACTATGAAACAATGCCTTTCGATTGTAAGTTACAGCTTTTTATTTTATGAAACACCTCTGACTTGTATAGACATGTTTAATCTCCAAGGCTCGCGGGACTATAGCTCACTCGAGTTGCTGTATCAGAGTCTTGGATGCAGCTACCATCTCGTCCAAGGCAAGCCAAACTCTGCGCCTCGCATCCCTGCCCTAACCCCCGAGGGGTTTCAGGAATGGATGACGGTCCAGATCCAGGCCTTCCCAGATGAAGAGTCGCAGCGGCTCAACTCCATCATTGGCGAGCTTCCTATTACTGCCGATGGGCCGCTTGTCGATGGCAAGGGAGAGAGGCTGCCGAGACAATTGTCGAGACACTTGCTTCCCACCGCTACAAATCAGGATATCCATGACCTTGTCATCTCGAGCGTCCACAAATGGAGCAAGGAGATTGGCCTTTTGGACGCGATGAAGCGAGAGGTGAGCAATGAATACTACATTTCCTCGCGACATCGCGAGGGCAAGTCTGGTCGGTATCGGCCTGAGGACTATCGTGGAGGCGACGGAACCAGATCCCGTCACAAAGCAAGAGAGGGCCACGGCAAGGTAAGCGACCGTGAGGTTTCTCGCAAAGATGTCCCGGGTCGGTTTACATATCGCGCCAACTCGGACGGCAACATGAGGCGTTCAGATGCGCTGCCGCCAATCATCACTTCGGGAAAATCTCGCAGCCCAACCTCAAAGAACCGCTACCGCTCGTCAGCCGCGTCCCTCAATAGCGCTGGCGGAGCCGACGAGTACGGCCTCTCGTCGTCCAGCCACCCCAGCCCGACGGCCTACTCGCACTGGCCGCGGTCTACGGGTGGAGGGGATCGTCGCAACCGCGAGCAGGAGAACCGCTATTACCAAGGTAGAGGCGGAAGCGACTCGACGCCGCGAACCATTGTGAGCGGCGGCGGATCCAAACGTCAGAGCCTGATCCTCGAGGCTGGTCCGCGAGAGGAGGCTTATGATGTACGAACGGGTTAGGCACAGCAAGTGAGTCGGAGATGAGATTACATCGTGCACCACGGAATTACAGGATCAAAAGTTTGCCATAAATTTCAGTTTATGTAGGAATCCTCAGGAGTCAAGTTTGTAGCCCTCGAGGCACCAGATCTGGTTTTTGTATTTCGTTTTTTGTTTTTATTTTTGGCCATCACTCTTTTGGCCGTTGGGTTGGTTATTGGAACTTCTGGGACAGCGCGATGGCGCTCCTAGTGCAAGGTTGTTTTTGGCTGATGAGCCAAATTTATGTGAGGGAAACGATGAACTTACATGTTTCTTAGCCTCTACCTAACAATTTTAATGATAAAGATACAATACAGACTGAGCATCGCATAACATTGTTTAGTGCGTGTTTAATTGATAGGGAAGGCGAACGGTATGACTAAACCACGACATGAGGGCGCGGCCAATTTCAAGAACACCCACGCGACTTGTAACCGGGGCACAGCGAGCCTTGCAACACCATACACCCTGTGACAGGTGCCAAGTGAGTGACTGACAAACATGACACGCCATTGCACAGCGGAAACAAAAGGCCTAACCATGGATTGAACAAACTCACACAAGCGAAAATGGGGCCGGATTTCAATGCCTTTATTCTCTGTTAAAGTTTTATTTTGTTTCAACTTTGCTTATGACTGTTGTGAGGTAAATTTGCGCTAGCCAGCTATCCTCTCACTCGTTGGTGGTTCAATTTGAGAGGGATATTCTGTCGTCCAATGCAAAAGTGCAAAAACAATGAGCCATGTTGAACGACAGGTGAGGTGGCGGCCAAGGGTGCCCGATGAAGTCATAGACTTGTCACTACCTAGTGGGAATAGAGTGTTTGCACTTGTGCCCGTAAGCTGACAGAGGGGCATGACGCGCCAGCCGCGATACTGCTAGTGAATAGGGCAATACAGAGCCGTTTTCATTATTGCCACATTAGAGTAAAGCTTTTCAAAAGATCGTGCGTGAACGAGAATGCAGATTGAAGTTTATCGTGCGCTTTGCGTAAGAGCTGTGCAACGGCGCCCAGACGGACTGGGCCATCTTGGCGGTTCTGGGCGAACCGTTGCCGAGGCGCTTACACCTCTCGGCATCTCGATTGCGACTTGGCTTTAGGGAATCGATGGGAGAAATCGCCATAGCTACTCCCCATGGGCTTTTCGTATGCAAAACGGTCCCGATTTGCTCAAGCCTGTCAGCGCCTGGTTGGCTCACGCGACACGGGCGATGTGCAATGCACTATGATGTCAACGACAGGCCCCGCGACGAGCCCATGCGCGAGGCTAGTGCTGGGGACGTATCAAGCACAAAACCGCAATTGCATCGGAGCACGGGAAGGAAACACAGTATTGGAGCGTAGCCAAACTTCAATTCGCACTCAGATTCCGAGATCTACAGACATGGTTCATGGATGTGTGAGACTCAGTCTCTGAGACCGCCGTGCGCTTTCTGCAGGGCTCACTCTGTTTAACCTTAGTTTCCACCAAATAACGTTAAGTGGGTTGGCTTGCTTTGCAGAGACCCTTTTTTTTGCTCAACGCTCGAGTTTCCCCGGAAGGAAACAGTTTAGGTGTGCGGAGACGACGGATTGCGAAGGTGGAGATGTTGGTGGTGGATCATTCCAACCTCGCATTATCACCCAACCAAGAGAAATCCTGCTGCCTTTTCAGCACCCAGCCACAAGAGGAATATTATCGCACCCATTTCTTCTGTCCTTCTCGTTACTGGTGGTTCAAACGTCATCTTTGTGCGCCCCGTCGCAATGGCCCACATCCTGGTGTGTCGATCGCAACGGCGGCCCCGGTCTCTACTAGATTGAGATGACGTCGATCCACTGACAGTTCCTTTGTGGGTTTTCAGTCGGTTTGTGCAAGACTAGGCTAATTGATCCCCAGGTGCAGTCATATTTCTATATAACGCCAAAGTCTTCCGACAAAATGTTAATCTTATCTCAAGTCCCAAGCTCTAAACCTCTCCTAGGATAAATCCCCAGGTCGTCTCAATAACAAGAGTGTGCCATCGCAGCCATCATGGGGTCTGAAAAGGACTACAGGAGACCCTCTTCTGAGGAAGCCTCCCGGACGGAAGTCGACCATGCTGAGAACCGCATGCGTCCTTCAGATGAGGCCATCTTTGACAGCAACAAGCCCATCTCCGCAGGCAAGGCTGCCCATCCACTAGCTGGTTACACTCGTGAGCAACTCGCTCATATGGGCGAAAAGTACGCTCGCGAACAGCAAGGCCTCACGGATGAGGAAGAAATTCGAATATTCCGTCTTGGAGCCATCATTGCCGGAGACCAGGACCTCGACGATGATCCCCATACCCTCCGTGACAAGTATGCCAATGTTGAAGGGTTGACAGAAGACGAGAGAACTGCCTTGGTCAACGAGGTCGAGCACAGGTGGAGCCACCCTTCCATGCTCTACTTTCTCGTCACTAGTAAGAACTCGCACAAAGATGTAACCGAACATGTACTGACACACCATAGTCTGCTCCCTCTGTGCGGTAGTCCAGGGCATGGATGAGACCGTTGTCAACGGCGCCCAAATCTTCTACAAGCGAGACTTTGGTATCGATGATGAAAACAGCGAATACGATAGCTGGCTCACCGGTCTCACAAATTCTGCGCCCTATCTTTGCTGTGCCGTAATAGGCTGCTGTGAGTAATATCGGCTTCAACGTTCAACTTCCACTAACACTGCCAGGGATCACTGAACCTATGAACAAATTCTTTGGACGTCGAGGCACCGTCTTCATTTCTTGCTGTATTTCCTTCATCACTTGCTTCTGGCAATCCTTTACCAATACCTGGTGGCACATGTTCATCGCCCGCTTCTTCCTCGGCTTTGGCATCGGCCCCAAGTCGGCGACGACGCCCATGTTTGCTGCTGAGTGCGCACCCAAGCTTGTACGTGGTGCCTTGGTCATGCAGTGGCAAATGTGGACCGCCTTTGGCATCATGTTGGGATACGTAGCCGACCTAGCCTTTTATGGAGTCCAGGATCAGAACGGAATCACAGGCCTTAACTGGAGACTCATGATGGGTTCTGCCGGTGTCCCTGCGCTCATCGTTTGCTCTCTCGTCTACATGTGTCCTGAATCGCCTCGATGGTATCTTACAAAGAGTCGACACAGTGACGCGTTCCAGTCCATGAGCCGGCTGCGACATAGCAAAATCCAGGCCGCTCGTGACATCTTCTACGCTCACGTCCTTCTTCAAGCTGAGGCCGCCTTGTCTATTGGACATGGAAACCGTATCAAGGAATTTTTCACCATTCGCCGCAACCGAAATGCCATGATGGCCTCGGAAATCGTCATGTTTATGCAACAGTTTTGCGGAGGTATGTCATACCTACACTCTGTTCATCTACGGCAGCTAATCAACCCTTAGTCAATGTCATTGCCTACTACTCGTCGGAAATTTTCCTCGACGCTGGCTTCTCCGAGAAGAGCTCCTTGGCTGCTTCTCTAGGATTTGGCATCATCAACTTTTTGTTTGCCATTCCCGCTTTTTACACCATCGACACATTTGGCAGGCGAAATCTTCTCCTAACAACGTTTCCGGTGAGTAGCGGTGAACTTGTTTGACGAAAAACGCTAATTGTGTAGCTTATGGCAATTTTCCTATTATTCACCGGGTTTAGTTTCTTCATTCCCAAAGACACCGATGCACATATTGGCTGCATTGCATTAGGTATATATCTGTTTGGCATTGTATACTCTCCTGGTGAGGGGCCTGTGCCATTCACCTACTCGGCTGAAGCATACCCACTCTACATTCGTGCAATGGGCATGTCGCTGGCCACGGCTACCACCTGGCTCTTCAACTTCCTGCTTGCTGTTACCTGGCCATCGCTCCAAAAGGCATTCAAGCCCCAAGGAGCTTTCGGATGGTACGCGGCCTGGAATATAATCGGTTTCTTCCTCGTTCTCATGTTCCTCCCCGAGACCAAGGGGAAGACTCTGGAAGAGCTCGACAGCGTATTCAACGTGCGCGTTTCTCAGTTGATCCGATATGGCTGGGCGCAATTCTTTTGGTTCTTCAGGCACTACATCCTTCGAAGCGATGCGCCCAAGCCTCTTGTTCCTCGCGCAGGTGACGATTCTCACAGTGAGAAGGCGATGTTGCAAGACAGAGACCCTCAGCCAAGCGGCAAGGTTTAAAATGTTGGTGCCAGTATGACTCTGCCAAACAAGGCGGAGCCGGTACGAGAAGGTGGACTCACAAATAATAACATATTCGGACGCTTTGTATGATAGCAAGATACCCACACTCATTTCATGACATGTTTCAATAAATTATGACATCGAATTTTGACCTTTTAAGCTCAATCAAATCCCTTGTACTTGTGGCCTAAAACCCATACCCTGAACCCCATATCCATCCTTGGTCTTGACCAATAAACCCATTCTCTAAATAATCTCCAGAGTCAAAGGACAGCATGTCATCTGATAAATAATTACTTTGCGAATCCATCATCACTGATATTGATTAGCTTTGCTCAATTCGTAAATCTCAAAGAAAAATTATTACCTTGGTCAAAGTCTAGAAGTGGCTGCGATGATAGAAGATTGTCAAGATTTGCTAGAGAAGACTCCTCTACGTTGTTAGAACCGTCGTTGCCGGTGGAAGAGATGGTGACATTTTGATTTGGTTCATCTAGCATTGGTTGCTCAGCCACCTTCGATATCCCAGAACGACGTACGTCTTGTCGAGCCCTTGGGTGTTTGGCTCTAGCCTCGTCATCTCGACTTTTTGATCCAAACTCAAACATTTTGTCCATTTCCCTCTTCATGACAAGAGACATTAGCTGGCCTAGAATATCCAGTCCTTGCTCTGCGACAATAGATTTCGTTTTGAGCAGGTTCTGCATGTTCATCAAACGATGAACGCCGACTTTTGACGCGTGCGACTCGGTACTCAAGGGGTCCGAATTGGTCATGATGCAGAGCGCAATACCTGCAGTGAGCAAATGCAATGAGACAAATGCGGCCGCGTACGTGTCTGAGATTTTACTAAAAATAGGTACCGATCCGAGTCGAGATACCTCAAGAGCTGCGCAGCGACATGCTTGAATTGAAGACCGAAATGGGTTCGCGCGGTTGTCGGGTTGAGTAGCTGTGTTTACGCTCTCTCTAAATGAAAGAAGTGGTCGATGAATAAGGATCCTAGCGTTTTCATATGCCAGTTTAAGGGTGAGTGCATGCAATTGAAACAATTGGTTCTCGAAATCCTCTGAAGAATCATGCGTTGAACTGGGTGAGTATTCTTCACCTAGTTCTCCTAGTTTCAACCTAGCTGGAAGGCTGTTATACCAACTGTGAACTCTTGCATCCAGAGATGCCACTTTTTGAGCAACCATCTGAATGGATGCCGGGTGGCCACGAGCCGCGTTTCCCGAAGTCGGGGAAATTTTTCGACTTCCATAAAGATCCTTTACGATAGTCCTTACAATTAACGAAATTTGAGACATGGCGCATTTGTACGAGAGAAGCGTGGGCTCATTTGCCAGAGCACCCCTCGATGCTCCCGAGTATTCATCGTGGGCATTAAGAGGCTCGACATCGCAGTCCTCATCCGAGATGCTAAGCGGAAAGCCATAAATTATTGAGCACAGGGTTTCGAATTCGTAGATAGCCCACCAGCAGCGTTTCCGGGCCTCCGCAGTCTGTCGAAAGCGGGTCAACTGGTCCGGTGATGCAGACCCAGGAAGTGGTAGTTTTCGGTGCAGGTTGAGTGCCTGTGCAATCCGCAGCCCGCACCCACAAAGTGGCCAAGCGAGCTCCGGTTCGCCTTGATTGAGGTAGTAGGTCCCAAGTAAAATGCACGCTTGTACAGTCTCCAATGAACCCCATGACAGCATATCCAGCAATCTTACCCGCAAGGTAGACAGCAATTTATCTTGAAGGATATCAATCTGTATACCTTCTTGGGCAAGGGTGGCTCGTTTTTCTAGACTTAAATGCTCTAGACTGACGGCGCAGACAGCAACAAGAACACTCAGATGGCCAAGATTCGTGGCATCTGTTGAAGGCGAAAGAGTGGGTTCGGGGTATAGCTCATGGAACTGTTTCCTGAAAGTATCCTGATGGAATACCATAGTAAACCAATGAATTCGATCAAAATAATTGTCAACCAACAGCGCGACCGCATTGAAGCCGGGAAGCAAAGACGTTAACTCAGCTGCTGCCAGCTCCGCAGCTCTGGTCCGCTTCGACTTTCTATTAGCAGCGGCTTGTCTGCTGCGTGAAATAAAGTCTTGCAAGGTATCCGTGTGGGTACGGTTCTCTGCCGTTTCGCCTACGACGGCCCTACGCCACTGCCTCGCAGCAAGGGCTGACGTTTCTGACTCCTCAGGAAGATCAACATTGTACTGGTGGAATGCCTTTTACTTGTCAGCACTGTCTTCTAAAAAGGGACCTGGCCTTACTTCTTCTACCAATGTTATGGTCGAACTGGAATTCCATGGGGTACTAGCTGCAGAAGTCGATGGGGCCGTCTGGATTTGCTGAGGCTCTGGAGTTGCAACCGTGATCGAGGGTTCGGCCTCTGTCCAATCCACTCCATCGTCATCTGTAGCTTGCAATTGTCTTCTTGTACGCGGTCTTTTATTTGAAGCTAATGCTTCTGGTTTCCTGCCTCGGGTGGGCTTAAATTCATGGGCTTTCCATCTTGTTGGTTCAATGCCGATACAATCCACTCCAGCTCTGCTGCACAGGGTACAGGGGCGTGCTACATCGCACTTTGACCAGGATCAGTATGCAAGAGAGTATTAGATATCAAGAAAGGTACCTTGAGCTTCTGTTTCTTACACCGCTGGCAAGCGTTAAGCACTTTCCGGCTTGGTTTTGTCAGAGGGGTGCCAAAAGAAGTAGTGGCCATCAGATCGGATCAGCCTTGGCCTAATCCCTTATCGCTCCGGTGGAAGAGTGAACAAAATTGGATCCAATTTTATCACTTTTCTTAACTCCGACAAAGGATGAAGATGAAAGAAACAGAAGGTGGTAAACTGGATGGAATCTTGGTTCGTCTCAAATGAAGCCATCTCTCCACCGGGCCAGATTTCCGCATCCGGTATAGCGACATCTGATGACATATAACATACCACGAGAACATGAAGACCATAAAAAGCACAATTTAGCTTGCAAAACATATTTATTGTATCCATTCTTAAATTTTTTTCTCATTTCTTTCTTTGGACTTGAGGCAGATTATTCGTACTACACAGCTACGCAATGGTCGGTCAAGTTAAGCTAATGCACTACCTTGCGCAGAAGTTGTGTCGAAACCCGTATCCGTGTCGCATGCGTATCCAATGTCCACTCATATAAAATTAGCCCAGTTGACAAAATAAATCAGCCATTCGTCGCGGGGCATACGAGACCCACTTTATAATCGACTTATTTTGTCAACTCGGCCAATTCTGTATGAGTGGACATTGGATACGCATGCGACACGGATACGGGTTTCGATACAATTTCTGTGCAAGGTGATTGACTTGGCCCACCGCGTAACCGGTGCCTGCACATAGAGCATTTTGAGACAGATTTTGGCCCAACCATTATATTTTTAATATATCTACACCAGCTTATACGATGGCCTGATCTACAGAGCCAAAACTATTTACACACGAATTCGGCTGCCCGATTACCGACTCTTGATCTAGCAAGAGATGCCGCTGGGCTCGTTGGAGCAAGAGTTGTCAGCACCAGTAACCGACACATCGGTCCAGGTCCAGTCAGTGCAGCTGTCGCTACCGCAGTTGATGTAGATGGCATCATCAGCATCGGACTCAACAGTACCAGTGATTCCGTCGAGGGTGAAGCCGCTGATGGTGATACCGTTGGTGGCCTCGTCACCGTCGTAGGCCTGGTCAACGACAATGCCGTAGTCGGTGATTCCGGAAAGGGTAATGTCCTTGTAGGTAACATCCTTGACGGTACCAGACTCACCAGACTTAGTCTTGATGCGGATACCGTTCTGCGAGTCAGTCACAGTGGAGGACTCGAAAGTGACCGACTCGACAGTGTTGTCAGAGCGACCACCAATGGAGCCAATGCTGAGACCGTGACCACCAGAGCAAGTACCTCCAGTGAAGACAATGTTCTGGAATCAATGTTAGCTTATTATATACGCGTATGGAGAACACTTTTACTTACGGTACCAGAATTGATGGCAACGCAGTCATCCTGGTTGTAAACCTTGGCGTTGGTGATGGTGACACCGTCGGAGGAGCCAATATCGAAACCATCGGTGTTGTGGCCACCGGCGCTGTCACCAGCAGAGGCATCAATGGTGACACCAGTGATGGCCAGAGTCTGGGCACCGTTGATGCTGAAGACCTGGACGGGAGGGTCGACAATCTTGATGTTCTCAATGGTCGAGTCGGTAAGGTCGTGGGCCTGGAAGAACTTGGGCTTGGTCTTGCCACCGTTGCTGCCCTCGCCATCCCACCACTTGGCACCGTTACCATTCAGAGAGTGGCCATCAGCACCAGAAACAGTAATCTTGGTACCGCTAACAGCGACAAGGGGACCCTCCCACTCCTCGTACTCCCAGGTGGTCTCGCCCTCGAAGATGACCTCGGTTCCGTCAGAGAGGTCAGTCAGGTCCAGAGTGGTACCCGAGGGGACAGTGACGGCAGAGATCACAATGGTGGCACAGTCGGCCTTGGAAGCGCTGGCAGAAGCAGCACCATCCGATCCGCTAAAGGTACAAGAGCCAGAAGAGTTGCGCTTGTTGAGGGTCTTGGCAAAGTCGGGAGCCGCAGTTGGGACAGGGGCTGGGACCGCCAAGACGGTAGTGGCGCAGGCCAAGAAGGTGGTGAGAAGACGGTACTGCATGGTGAAGATTTGGTTTAAAAATAGAGAACGAGTAGTTCCGTGTTCCAGACGGATCCAAAGAGGGACGGTTGTAAGTGAGAAGGTGAAAAGAATGTCGATTAAAGCGTCGAGTTCCTACGATCCAGTCGTTGAGCTTGCTCTACAAACATCAAGAATGAAGTTCTATTCGAGATTCTTATATTTCACGTCGGCATCGGGTTCCGGCAGGTATGTACTGTCGACCGGGTTTGAAACGGGCAGTACGCACTCTGTGGTATCACCACCTGATCTCGAATCGAGCATCTCCCTTTCCGCGTATCCCCATGCTTTGGTTCGGCCGATTCAATGTTACCCGTCGTCGGCCAACGGCTCTACAGGGCATCGAGTGGACGGAGGAATCCCCATCGAGAAGAGGGGCCTATTTCTCCGGCCGCCATACCCGATGGCGGCCCATATCTGGGAGCCTCAGAGTTGTGATTAAGACGGGTTCCTGCATACAACGAGGCGTCATTGTGGGAATACCACTGTTTGGTCCAGGAGGATGAGTAAGAGCCTAATTTACAGGGCAAGCTGGATAAGGAAGTGTGCCCGCCGTCGTCGTTGGTGTCCCGCAGAGCGTTTGTTTGATGTTTAGTGGGGGGCCCTGTTCATGATCCACAATGTCCACTATTATCACCAATCTCGGCCGGGATGTAGGCGTTCCATCCGGCTCATCGGCATGACTCCCAGGATGTATGTTTCCAAATTGCATCCCCAGTTCTTGGCTGACGTGGCCCCGTCAGGGTGATTGCCGAATTTGTAAACATCTTTCCGTGTACTCGGTGAGCCGCATGGTGCGTCGGAGGAAAAGAGATGAAATATGGGATGAAGAAATGCACAATTGAAGAAAGGATCAAGCTTGCGTATCAACGCAGAGTGCAATATGTTGTGCAAGGAAGATAAGCTCTGATCTTCAATGATCAACATCGACGTAATCTCAAGCAGACCAATTAACTTTCAGCTTAACCAGAGGATTTTCAAGCTTGCACTGAGGAATTTCCCGATCATCAACCTTGAAGGTGATGCTTATTCTGCTTGTATGCATGTATAACTGCTTAAATGAAATAAACCAGCTGTTGTTCGTCCTACTGTTAAGTGGACAAGCTTTTTAGCGTCTACTACGCTATAGATTACACAATGGCATCGAAACATGGGCTGAAGCAATCTTGGCGTTCTCAATTTAGATGCCGACATTGAAGCGCGCTAAATACCAAGCGAACCAATTCCGAGAGACAAGCCCTGCTTTCACCAAACATGTCAAACCCTGGTCCTTTCACAGAGACGGAATGAAAGAGGGGCTTGCGACGTGCTTCAAGTCCAGCGGCTAGCGCCATTGATACTGTTTCAGAAAAAATAATGAGTGAGGACCCATGTTACATTTTACCCTATAGCAGGGCGCGTTGTGAAGATATCGACATCATTAGACCGACAAACTGCATGGTTTGAAGGGGATCTTATATTTTCTAAGAGTGTATTAAGTTAAATACTACACTTAAATCAATCTTACACGTGCAATAGAGATCTAAGCCTACAATTAGGGCAGTGGACAATGAACAATCGAGGTGGTTACCCAACAGTTGCACACGCCGACATTTTTGATGACGGGAAAAGACAAGCTTTGAGAAAAATAAAGAAAACAGAACCCAAAATGGATAAAATAGGAATAAATTGGATTTTAATCTGTTACATATTCATGTACAACCCGCTGTGCTTTCGCAATGGACAACATTGTTCTTTGTAACTTCATACAGATCTTGGCAAACTCTCCATGTTTCTCAATCTAAACTCAGCAAGAATATCGTATCCCATACTAGTGTTCCATATTTAATAATTAACTGAAGGAAAATAGGACGATGAAATAGATACTTGAATGGATGTTCTATTATTTTCCTCCCGGTTTGTATTGTTTGTGCAGGGCTGCCAAGGCCTAGACAGCTGTGAAGCAGCTGAGAGAATGATGATTAGGCCTGACCGCTTGTAGCCACCTGCGTCACCGCCTCGCTTCACCCTCTATCTCCAAAATTACACAGGCATGCGACGTGATTCAGTCTCTTTAGCGTCACTTGTCGCCTGATGTATTTCAATGATATATGCTTTTCCACATTTTGCACCATGAAGGATCCAGTCCGGCCTGACGAGCAAGAAGCACGCTTGGCGTACGAAAGAGGGTATCGAACATGGGCGGCCATCTGGGCCTCCGTATCAGGGGACACGCAACTTCCACGGGATTGTTCATCTAATTTGGACGACTTATTTACCAATAACCCTATTTTCCCAAGAGATCTTGCCGTAAATAACTCATTCGTCAACACCGCGCTGGTCAAGGGAAAGTCTTGCTGGGCCGGAAGTTTAGTACCACATCACCTCCCATCTTTCAACGAGGAAGTGCTTTTTAATGTGGCTCACCGTGCGCCAACTGGAGTAACACTGACCTCAGATGAGCAGCAATCAACGACAACCTTTCCGCGTATATTCGGTGCCGAAAACAATCACGTATCGATCCTCATGTTAGCCTGGGCATATATCCTCTCCGCGCGATGGGCCGAACTCATTCCTGGGACGTGCATATCCCTACACAATAAGCGCCAAATTTATGTAGACACCAACAAATCAAAATTGGAAGAAGCCGCGCATCCCTCTATCAATGTGAATATCGGCGAGGCCAGTCAAGCTGCTGTTCAGTGGTGGGGTGCTATTTTATCTGGTGGGGGTGGGTGGGATGCAACAATGCGCAATGCCCAAGGGGGCACACTATATTCACCGTGGTCCATAAAACTCGATTCTGCACACGACTTTGTGATATCAGCAAGAGCCAAGGAGGAGAATAAAGCATCAGATTGCTTGCATAATCCGATCTCCTCCCGCACGGCAGAACAGTATTTGTTTGAGTACTGCCGTCTTCATGGCCTCAATGATCAATTAGAAGGTGCTTTTGCAGCAGCCCTTCTCATCCCAGTTTCCAAATATGATGGCAGGCCAATTGTGCTCTCCATACCTACCCCGGCGCAGAATCCAACCCGCAAAGATGAAAAGGACCCAGCATCCCTGCCCCGAATTAGGAGCCAACTCCAATTCGACAAACTTTTAACGATGAGCTGCAATGCAAGAGGTGTCAAGGCGCTTCTTGATAGCATATTTTTTGAGCCTGACATAGAGAGCAACACTTGTGGGCTATGGTTAAGGGGTTCATTTTCTTTTTTGGACACAGTCAATGACCCCCATGTGCTTCTACGAACTCTGATCAGACGCGATCCGAACCTTGGATGGTTATGGCTTGGTGCATTTGTAACCGGAACTCACACAAAGTGTTTACGAGAGGCTCGATTGGCCTGGTGGAAGATTGACATCAGCGCTGCTGCTTGGACCGGAACACATGTGTCTTTCATTCAGACGCCAGTCTGCGATGAGAGTTCTGCCCAGGGTATGATATCTCGTGCTAATGAATGTCGATTACTATATCTTTCGCAAGATATGAACCACATGAACTCGCCTCTATTTCCATTCCAGCCATTTGGTTACACATCACTAAACGATGTTAGTCTTGATGTTCGCGAACATGCACTCTGCAGCCAAGAGCATTGCCTTGAATACAGCAGTTTTACATGGAACTGCGAAGGCGGGGAAAAGGCCACGTAAGAAAAGGAAGATAGAACATTGCGAAGCCTCCGGGCTAAAAATGGAGGGGATTCTAATTACGAGGTGGTCATCTCAATTGACTCTGAAGACTTTGACGAAGATGAAGATTCGGAAGCGGTGACTAGGAATATCTTCTGTTGGCTTCGTGGAGAAGATGGATTTCCCATTGCGGAGAGGGATATTCGTAACCATGAGTGGATAGACAACTTGGATTCTGACGATGACTCTCCAATTACGGGCGATGTTTGCTCCAATGTCGGAGCAAGGTTACATGGGTGGCTCTTGAAAACGTCCACTCAATCATCATACTCAATTTGAGCACCAAATTATGAATGAAGTAGAGGTTTTCATTATATACTATTTGCTAAATTCACACTCTATTCTGCTTTGACTCTATTTTCTCCGATGGCTAGACGATATTCAAGCCTGCTTAACTCCTAGAGTTGAGAATAAAGGTGTCCTTTCCCTTGCCAATTTTGCCATAGGGAAAGTAAGTCATCACGTCGATACTGGAGCTTCTGCGGGACTTTAGAGCTGATATTTACACAACCAGCATCGCCGTTGCTTCTTGCCGACAGGTCAACATTGTGGTTTCTGCTACCGAGGCCGAAGACATGCAGACACGTTTGGAAAACCAAAAGACTCTCAACTTTGAAATTCGCTAATGAGAGCGGCTTTAAAAATGACAGGACCTCGGGTCGCGGTTTTGTCGACGCATTGAAGAACAAAATTTCTACCATGCTAAAAGAGAAGGATTGGATCTGCCAAGCGATCAACGACGCCGTTGACGCGACCGGTAGGTTCACCCATCCGGTTGCCGGAGAGTTCAATCTTATGGACCCAATTTTCAGCCGAAACGGTGACCTCTTGGTTACGGCACAGTACAAGGCGTTGGTCAGCCCTCAAACACGTTTGAATTATTAAAAATGCTGATTAAATTTGCAGGCTTCAAAGAGAAGTGCTGCAGTTCAAAATGCCAGTCGTTGGAGACGAAATTCAGCAGAGACCCCGATGAGCCTGGCAACTTCTTCAACGCCAGTGGAGATACTGAAGCGAAATTGGGAGAGAAGGGCAAGTAGTCGAATTATCCATGTGAACATTTTGGGGCTATTGTACAATTGTGGTAGAGCTATGGCAGAGTGATACAATTACAGAGCGTCACAAATTCCACTCGGCATGCCGTGATCAAGTCCGTTTCTATTTAACATTCAACTTGACCAAATATTATCCCCAACAAGTCGTTTCAAAGGGAGACCTGACTCAAATTTCTGCATTACTTGGTCCTCCGTTGCCTTCATTTCTCCGAGTCCCATTTACTCTCTCATTAAATGATCCAGTTTCCTTCTCAATGTGTGCTTTGACTTTGGGGTGATAAAAGATGGATGCCTTGGGTGTAACAAGTTGCTCATCAACAAATCTGACCTGTTTGCTGCGTCGCACAGGAGATGGCTGAGGGGTGCTCTTTTTAATCGGATCGGCTGTTGGAGCAGGATCCGATGGTGGGTTGGTAAACCATTCGCTAAACGCCCGGTTAGACCTGCGGAAAGGGGAACGACTGGTATACCGTCGTTTTTGCCTGAGGGGAGCATCAGAGTCCGAATCGGTTTCAGGAGAGGCCATGGCATCAGAAGTCGGGTTCGTCATGGTGACAGAAGAATGGGCCCTGAGCTGTCTCTTTTGACGAAGAGGGACATCAGAGTCGGAGTCGGAATCGCCCATAGAAGAAGTGCTGGCACCACATGTTGAGCTTGACATGGCAGTAGAAGAACAGATCAGAGGCCATCTCGTCCTGCTAAGTGGCTCATCGGAGTCCAAATCGCTTGTAGATGATTCGTGGGTGTCTTGAAGCGACTGGTCCACATCCTGTGCGCGCTTGTCTGGCTCAGGCACAGCTTGAGGAGGCGACGTGTGTCCTATCATGACGTTGGGGGTACGGGAACTGATTGTTGCAGCCAACGGAAAGGCTCTTAGGTCATTTCTTTTAGTTTCTGGTTGTGTCATGGTCGGTAGGTGCAGACACAGGACGGAATACTCCGTTCAAGTAGATAACAGCCGTTAGACTGACCAAAAGAACTGCTTCAAAGCCCACAAGTATCAGTAGGAACATGCTGTAGTTGAGCTTTGAGAAAAGATAGAAAACAGATGAAAGAAAGAGGTCAATCTTGCGAAGATTGTGATGATATGAGATGAATCTATGAACTGTTTGCTAACTGTTCCTCTCATAGGAACAGATTTCCTATCAGTGATTCACGGTTAGGACGCAGTTCATGCTTATTTTTAATTTATGAATCACTCCATCAACAGATTCGACAATAGCAGGAATAATATAGTAGTTCAAACTCTCAGCAGGAAAGTCTGACGAATAACTATTCTATGTTGATGAGCTCAAGATGAGATTTTCTATTAGCGACTATTTTTCTACTCGGGACACTCCTGGAATAAAAAACGGCTGTAACATCAGCAAAGGAGTCATTGCATGCCCCTATCTTCTGACAAAATTGTTGTTCGCTTCGACGAGACTAAGATGACCGCTAAACATTGGGTTACGCTACATCCAAGAGTTCCATAGCCATGGCTTCCCAGCATCCGTGGAACTCGCCTTCATATTTATACTTCCCACTCAATATCAACCATCCAGTCTTGATCTCCACCAATTCCAGGCTCCTTGGAGAGCGGTGCGACCGTAAGATTCAGCTGGGACGGCATTTACTTCTGCTCTATTTTTAAGTAGTAACTCTACAGCTTTGAGCTGAGTATCGAGATGAGGCCCGCAGTAACGTCTCAAACTAAAAAGATCCTCTGTAAGCACAGCCTGAAGAGCAGTAAATCCACGGTTGGAGCTGGCAGGTGCATTCACGTCGGCGTCGTACTGGATGAGGAGCTGCATTGCTTCCAAGTTCAGGGCATTGGAAGCCACCTGCAATGCAGTCATTGAACCAGGAACTCTCAAATAATGCCTGGCCATGATATCTACCCTGCAAACCTTTTCGAACTTGTCGTCGACTTTGGCGCCTGCTTCAAGTACCAGCTTCAAGCACTCACTACTTGGTGCGAGGACGAGCCAGTGAAGAAGGCTACCACTGCCACCATCTGTGCGATTGAGCGGGGCCCCATGTGCCATGAGCTTTTTGAAACTGGCCACAGATTTCTCCTCTTTGTATCCCCCGCCTACCATGGCCTTAGCTGCAACCTCCAAAACACTGAGTCCGTCCTCTTTTGCAGGTGCTGCCCTTATGTCGGCACCGGCTTCGTCGAGTAGAAAGTCAATGGTTTTAAACTTTCTTCTTTCAGCCGCAGCCTAAAGGGCAGTCTGTCCCCCAAAATCGTGAGCGGGGAGATTGACGTCGGCTCCTCTATCAACGAGAAATTGTACCGAAGCAAGGTGTGCTTGTAGCTTTTGAGCTTGAATAGGGGCCTTCCGCGATTTTGGACCGTACTCGTTCAATGGGCATCCTGCATCCAGTAGTATGTTCAGATCATAAAGAAAGAGACCATCGTGGTCCAACATTAAATATGATTCGAGGAGAGAAATACCAATCTCTGACATGCCATGTCCCGCTTGCGCTAATGCCATGAGATCATCTTTGTTCGACTTATCCCGCTCAGGCCAATGCCTGAGCCGCGCCCCACCCTTGGCCAGCAGGAAGATCATATCTGGTGCATACCTGTTAGGGTTGGACATGGCTAGTTCCAAAGGACGCATGCATCCACCACCCTGGCTGGTGCAATAATTCTCAGTATTGGCATCCACGCCACAGCGCAGCAGAGTTCGGACGGCTGACTTCTTTTCCCACTCTACCGCATACCACAACACTTTCTCCAGTGTCACCCCTTGGGCCATGTCTTTTTTGTCGATCATGTACTGTGCCAGCGCTCGGTTACCTCTCTCCGCTGCCTCCACTAGCAGCCAAATCTTGGATTCTCCATCATGTTTCCTGGATTTTTCGTCATATATCACGTGGGATTCGAGCAACTCATGCATCTCAGATGATTCTCTCTTCGCGTACTCGAGCATGTTCTCTCCGCCGATCACATACTCAGTCTTCACTGCAATCCCCGCCTCCACTAAAATCGCAACCTGGTCGAGTCGGCAATGACGCACTGCTGTCTCCATAGCTCGTCTGCCAACACCAGATAGGGACTCTCCAGGTTGCAAATGAACACGGTTACCCGCTCCAACGATGAACCTGAGCATATCCAGATCGGTTTGCTTAACTGCAGAGTTCAGGAGATCATCGTAAGTTCTCAAGGCCAGGTATGCATCTGCTTCGATTAAAACTCCACTCGCGTCAAGCGGCATATATTCCTTCATTTCTTTCAACATTTTTTTACCCAATGGGCCTGAGAGAAGCCTTCTATCTGTGACAGACAGCAATTCAATGCACCCAGAGGGGCACAAATCCCATAGACTCTTGGCGTCTTTTCGAACTCTCAAATTGAGGCTTGAATATGTGCTCAGTGCCTGTAAAACTTTCGCCTGGAGTGATATGCTATTTTTTCTTTTCTGCAAATACTTTCCAAATTGGCTTATGAATTCGTTGTCAGTGGCTAAAATAAGGAACCTCTCGATATCCAGTCAACCAATTAGATTATTACAAGCCAAATAAGTCAAAATCGTAACAGTCGATTCCAGGGAGCGAGCATCAACATTGTTGAACCTTATCCTATGGAAGTGTCCTGAACCAGTAGTCTGTTCGACATGACCCGCGGCCTGGTGTAAACTTTCGAGGTTTTGACCATAAACATGGAATTGGAAATCAAGCCACTCTTGCTCTCTATTTGAGGATTGAGAAATCTCTATCGAGTCAAGATTTTGGAGTTCTCTATTTTTGAAACCCGATTCTCGTATACTGAGAACACTTAAAGCACAGGTTGTGTCTAGACGGATCTGAGAATCATCTTTACGTGGTTTAAGGTGTGGTTAAGCTTACCTTCCAAGTCCCAAAATAGAGGATAGCGTAGAATTTTCGACCGCAAAAGGTCAAAATTCAATGCTGAAGTAATTGAGGTAAGGTTTGGCATTTCATGTGAAGTCAATAGTTGGCCTTGCCCTTGTATCATGTTATCTGGATTCAATCCAGCATCGGCTTCACGGAAAGCCATTAATGGGGACAGTATGACAGATGTATCGCTCAGGTTATAACTTGGGATAGTTATAATTCCGGAAGCTTCAGGAAGTGGGCTTAGCCTTGACGGTGTATGAATGGTAAGATCCTGGCTGAGCGACTCAATGTCTAGGCCAGATAGGAGCATTCCGTCTGGCACTTTTATCAATTGTTCAGCAGTTTGACTTGTTCGGTTTTGTGTAGGTTCCGGGGTTTTAGACATTTCTCGATGCGGTAGGCTCATCGTGTTGCTGGCTGGTGTTCGAATTTCGATTCGATGTTTCCCAACAGTGTCAACCCCACAGTCTATCAAGAATCAGCAAGCTACTACGAAGTTTTGAAGAGTTTAAAGACGAACCGACGCCTAAAATGTCTAGTCCTTCAATATTCTTCTTATAACGCCGGATTTCTCTTCGAACACGGTCTGGATCTTGAGGATGACCTTGGAGATACACCATCCACGCCTGTCCTCGGGCTTCTCGTTTGAATATTTCACGGCCTACAACTGCCCACTCATTTTCTCGCAGGTTCTTCATCCCACGAAATTTGTGCTTGAGTTGTCGGATACTATTATTTCATTAGTACATGAGTCTGAATTCGGCTCGTCGTGACCCACCTCATCTGTTGGATACTATGTTTCTGTTTTAATAGCTCCACGGTCTCCTCTGCTGATTTGTTTTCATCCAAGTAGAATTTAGCGCCATCCTCATATAAAGAGGCAGTCCAATTAAGAGACATTATGAATCAATTCTCAACACACCAGACAATTACAGGGAGATAAAGGAGATGTATGTCTTCTGGGTGAGAACAAGCGTATTGGGAGAAGTCAAGAGACGGTTTCTAGTGGTTAGAAGTGGCTGCCATCTGGTGGGGGACCGCGCCTTGTAAGTCCGACTGCCATCATTTCAATTTTCTGGGCGAGCCATAGCAGACGCCTCATATTCCGAGCAGTGCTGACACAATGTGCAATAGCTGCACTACTGCCCAATCGTCTTATGACACGCTTGAGGTGAACCTCATCCAACCAACCAACAGCCATTTTCGACGCCAAAACCTCGTGTACTTTTGGTCATGCCCCACAATCCGTGTCCCTTTGGTCGGTACATGATAAACTGTGCCTTGGACTGGCTTATCGTGTATTTTTGAGCTCTCACATGACTCGTTGCGGCAGAGAGGCCCCAGTAATTTCGATGCAAATTAAGGATTCTATTCCGGTACCGATTCATCAGATATGATAGTGAGAACCCGCAAGTTTAAATAAATTACACGGGGGCTTTCAACCTCCCGCAAGTGTAGCTGACATTTTTTATGGCAAGGTAGAAGCTTCAGGAGCTTGATTCTTCTAGTCAGGTATAGATACTAACCTACAGACAGTTCAACGGGATATGTTTGATTTGAGTAACAGGTATAAAGCTCTGCGATTACAGATTCCGAAATGATCGAATTATCTATTTATCTGGGGTGAAATAACAATAGAGGAGTCCAAACAAGGTTGCCAAATTGGCTAAGACAATATCTGTAGTCGACGCTACGCTAAAGCATGAAGAATCGCACTGATTTTAGCTCAGGGCTCATCCTTGTAATCAACATCTCTGTCGGGCCAAGCACACAGCTTGATGGTGGCACCCACCAAGCTTCCCTCGCCCCCACCCCATGTCTCCTTGCAAAAGTTGGTCATCAAGTCCTGGCCATTCAACAGAGTGCCGCTGGTCCAGAGTTTCCCGTCGCGAACCCATCGCTTCTCAACCCAGTTGACACCAGGCGCGTCCTGTCGCAGGGCTGGGATGGCTCCACGAGGAGCAGTTGCAGTCTTGCCCTGGAAAATCCCTGCCTTCAAGGGATAAAACATGCCACCGCAGATGGTGATGAAGGCAGAGCACTCGTCCCAGGCCTTGCGGAGGTAGGCGAGCTCGACCTCGTTTGGCTCATAGCCACCGTGAGCAGCTCCAATCAGGGCAATGTCGAGTGGAGGGCACGTCTCGAAGGAATCCTAGACCTGTCAGAATGATTATTCTAAAAGTATGCAGATTTCTTACCGTGGGTAGGAGATTAATGCCGCTTGTGAGACGGCTTGGGTTTGTGGCGTCCTCAGCGACCCAATGAAACTCAAAGTCGACGCCCTGGCTCTTGAACTCAGACGGCAGGAAGATATCAGGCAAGGTTGCCAGGAATTTCTTGTCCAGGCCATGCAAAAAGTCGACTGGTGCAACATCAAGAATCTCGGTCAAGCTGGTTATATGTTAGCAAGACAAAGCGCAAATTGGACTACAACACGCACCCGCCCATCAGGATGACGCCGACGCGGATTGGCCGTCCAGCATTCTTGAAATCAATTGGGGTAGACATGTTGAAGTATTGTTGTGTATAAGCTTAGTTGATTGTTTGTTTTTGGTACAGAACATTTTGCTTCCCCTGTGCTCTCGGCTGTCGTTTTATACGACGTTGTATTGGACCTTCCGATTGCGGCCGGATGTTACAGGCGAACATTCGGCCGACTCCGAAGGGCCCCGGATGTAAAGAGCGGAGCCCTCGAGTGGACCTAAGCTAAACGAAACTTGCGTATATTGGCATTTGCAAATCGCAACGGAAAAAAAGAGAATTGGGTAACGCTGTCATGAAGTCAAAATTTCACATAAGCATTGCAACAGACATCTTATCTGGCATGGGTGTGCTTATGCCCCTGGCTTGCTGATGCTCCCGAGCCTTAGCACACAACAACCCCAGTCCTAGATGGAAAACTCCACTGTAGCCTGAAGAGGTTAAGCTAGAAACTCCACTCTCGGCGAGGCGAGGCCGATTGTGAGTTTCGTTTTGCCAACATGTATCGTGGCGCGAACTCCTCTTTTCCCTCTATGAACAAAGTATTGTCACACTGGATCTTGCAATTCCACGGGCACAATGTCGCCAAAATGGATGGTGGAGTAGCTCTAAAAGAATACTCTGCGATTCTTGATTGGGAAGTAGCCATAGCTGTCCCGCGTTCAGTGGCTAAATAATATATCTATCACCAACAAAGAAGACGTATTTTGAACAGAACAAGGAAGCACTTTCCACCATGCCCCTAGAATTTTTTCTCAAGGTGGTAACTCTGCGGACATGGCTCTTCAAATAACACTCGAGCCTATACTTATTTGGGGGACAACGATTCCTTCGTTAGGGAGCACCAATTATTTTTGGATAAAGATTTATCGTCTTCTGGCGGGTCGATAGTCAGCGTGCTGGGTATAGTTGTGAAAGCGGGGTGGAAATGGTGGCGGCCGTGGCCAGGCCGGATTTACTAATTAGTGGTGCACATTGTCCGACGGTCGCAACCTGGGCAACCAACAGGGAGAAAAATAGCAATGACAAAGTTTAATTCTTTATAACAATGAATAGCTAATAGCGACATTTACGACATCTTCGGGGGGGAGGACAAGTTTTTGGTATTCATACATCGGCTCTCTTTGAGGGACAAGTGTGAGATTAATTGTTCACATCCGCACATCAAAAGAAGGTGTTCCTCCTATGTCTTAAAAATGGCTCTGCTATCCAATGTTTAAAGTCGGAGTCCCGAAGACTAACATTTAGCCAGGGGTCATAAAAAAACAAGAATGGGCCCTGGCTGGGTAAAACTTGGCGCACTCAACGTCTTCCGTCTGCAGTATCTGGTCACTGTCAAAGTCAACATTTTCGGCAGACACTTTCAAGGCGCATATACCAGACAAAGAAAGTCCCTTTTTGCATCAGAACCCTACCTGTGATTTTCTTTCTTGTCCACCCCATCGCCACTACTGAAAACAAATTGTTTACGTTGACCATGTCGTCCACTACAAGAGACATCATTCAAGCATCCTTGAAATCGTTAGCCATACCATATCGCCATTTTTCATTGCTGCTTATTCACACGATATATTCTCTTATTTGACCACTCCGATGCCGATTGGGAGGGGCGGATCGAGGGAAGTGCCTCTCGGTTAGCTAATTGTTAAGAAACGGTCGCATTTGTGTATTTCAAAGTCCGCGCGGACGAATTCAATTTTAAATGTAGCGATTGTCGCAGAGTACATGACAGAGGCGATATAATTAACCTTTATTGAGCAAGCACAAGAAGTGGCTTGTAATAAATCGTCATCATAGGGTCTTTGACCAAGTCAACCGTCATAGAACTATACCATCTTCCCAATGTAAGTGATTGGCCAGACTCAGCTCCGCAAGTGAGATAACCGTCCTCTCCACGCACACATGTGACATAAGCACGGTTATTTTGTTGCTCAATCGTTTCGGTTTGCATAAACATCAAGCCTCCAGAACCGCTGGTGAAGGATGAGCTGATAACCGCCCACCAAACACGGGAATCTCCATCCAACACGACGGACACACGATTCGTGTCGGGGTGAATGGTTAGGACGCCAGGATGTGGAGTATAGAAGTTATACCATGTTAGCACAACAACAGTAAGGCCGTCGTCGTCGATGCCGAACCAGCAGTTATGGGGGACACTGTTTTCATCGTAGGCAGTAAACTGCGTGAAGCTGGGTATAGCGCTGCTGGTGGCAGTGGTGGCGGTGGTCTCTATAGTAGAGATCGAGGTGGTGGAAGGCTCCGCAATAGAGTTAGGGGTGGTGGGAGCCTCCGTAGTAGGGATTGGGATGGTGGAAGACTCTGTGGTAGTGATGGACTCCGTAATGGTAACAGGGATAGAGGGGTCTGTCGGAGAAGTGAATGACTCCGTCGTGTCGGACTCGGTTGTGGAGGAGACGTCCGCAACAGAGGTCTGTGTTACGGAGGCGGAGGTCGTCCCTGAGCCGAAGGTGTTCGTAGGGGTCGAAGCAATGATACCACCCGTGGAGTCAGTGCTGCTGGTGTCAACAGTGTTGGCAACAGTCCTCGTCGTAGCAAGTTCAGATTTGCTGTTCTGCGGCACGCACAGTCCCGCAATCGCGGCCTGGGCAAACAAGGAGCAACAAAACGACGATAAAATTCGGGTCTTCATGGCGATGTACGGCTATTGATGGGTTCTGAGGAGCCTCCAAATGGAAGAGAGCGAGTTCTTTATATTTACGCGTACTACAATTAATTCTATTCCAACAAAACACTGGCTGGGGCTCTTGGGTTTCATTTCCACATTTACGCATGAAAAAAAGGTTAGTTCTTTTCGTGTCTTGTCTGGTTGGCCGTGCCCTCAAAATGGCGCTGCTAGCCGAGCCTAGAAGAATCCGGGTCCCAATAGTTTCTAGATACTAATATTGGGTGCTATAGTAAGGGGAACGTGACGATCTCGACTCGGTGAGCCTTTGACCACGTATTTATGCAATTGTTCTATGACCCTCGTCGGTAGTGACATCGTGGATTCAGTGAATGCGCGGCATCTGAGACTCATTTGTTGGTGGACAGGGTGGGTCGAGGGAGGTAAATCTGCTCTTTGGGCAAATGGCTAGACAACGAGGTAACTTGCCCGCACGCAGGATCTCACCAGACTCGAAGCATCCAGTTAATCTAAAAAAGAAAAAAAAAATGAAAGAATAATCATGTTATATTCTAAGATTTAGAGCCTCTCGTTGGAACAGGCCATTTGTTATGTATCGTATCCAGCTAGCTGGCTCGTCCCGACGTCTGCCAGTTACGCTAACGGCTGAGTGCAGATCATGACCAGGGTGCTCCGCCAACACCCACATCCCGCCGCCAAGACATTCGGCAGTCCAAAATTGATTAGGACAGGCAGTTGAATGGTCCCTCTAGGCGCAACATCAACTAGGTATTCTAAACATGTCTAGAGAAAAGCACGTAAGTAATTGAGAAAAATCCGTGATTAAAATACGCGATTTATTAAGCGAATAGATATACCATTCGATAAAATTCTTGCAGCGCCTTGGACCTTACAGCGCAGGGACCAGAGCCTCGGACTAGTCTGCTCAATAAAATCGGCCCATACAAGACACAATCGTACCTCAGTGATCAAACAGGGTAAACAGGATCAATACTATTTTTAATTTGGCAACGCTGCCCAAAGACCAGCCGGCGTTATGCTTCATGGTCTCACCGCCACGGCACCAGCTCTTACACACCCGACCATTTCCCACATCCAACGTAGACTCAGTCGGTGGAGCAGGCTTGGCAAGTCCTCCAGGCAATTCTTTGTTACAGGTTCTTAGTGGCGTTTACCGAATTTTTCAGCTTAAAACAAAGGATGCTTGGTGATATTAAAGGGCACTTGTTTCCATGTCTAAATGCGAAATTGCTACTTGAAGCGAGGGGACTGAACATTGCGCGAGAATTCCCATTTACAAAACGGTCCGTGATGACATCTTAGCTCCAGTCGGACGGTACACACACGATGGCGGCACCACGAGAGCCAAGGGGAAATAATCCCAAACAAAAGAGCTCCATTAATTTTGGAACATGTTTTGAGCCTTCACAGTGGTTTTCGACTTTTTTATCTTACCTGCTTTTTTCTCCTTTTTTCGTATGCATGCCAACCAGGACATCAACCTCTCTTACATGTGATGATGACCATACACCCATTTTCCTGTGCATAAAGTAATTCATACTTGATCTTTATTTTCTGGCCATTTGAAACTGAGCCCCCATTCTCAGCACCGCGGGGGATGATGTTTCTTGTACAAACGTAATATCCACTCTGAAGTGGAGGCGTGGCACCAGACCACCACGAGGTGGCATCACCTTATCTTAGTTCAAACACCAATTCTCCAGATAGGAGATTCCCATGGCATCTTTAAATCTCCCTCTTGGCTTACTTCAGCAATATCTAGTGGTAAATAACCCTCGGATCCCTGGACGGCCATCTCATATCTCAGCAAGCGCCCGCAGTTTCGCATGCCTTATCTGTGGCACGACGTAGATGCAAACTCTGATCTCCCCACGACCTCACGGCAAAAGAAAATAGTTCTTTCCTCGGTCAAATATTTTGAAAGGGGGAGAAAATGAGGAGAATTACGACATGATGGCACTGTCGTCTCACTTACACCGAAGCACCCCCGAATTGAGCCGCATCTAGAACCCCCAAGGAAGCCTGCATGGAAAACCCAAATATAATTATTCCGCACCACGGCCCGGCAAGACGGTGCCGTCTCCAGCTTATGAAAAATCGCCGCCGTGATGCAATGCGGGTACGCCGTTGCGTGCTCCGTGTAGGGCTGCGTCTCTCCCGGGTCAGCGGAACCTGGCGTGGCCTCGGTTATACCCACGCAAAAACCAGCGTGGGCTTCCGTTAAAAACTCTAAATTCCAATCTACCTCGATGGTCTGACTGAGGGAAAACACCATTGAATATGCCTGGATAAGCTAGCATTTAAATGGGTGCGGGTAGTGGGTCGACAGGGTGGCATGGCTCACCGAGAGCCAGCGTTTTGTGTGGTGCAGCAGTTCGCGTTATCACCAGACTTGACGGAGCCGCGATGGGTCCCCCTCCCCCCTGCCCTGCGTGTTAGAAGGGATCCGCCAGGGAGCCGCTTCATCCCACGGTGGTTTTTCTGGTTCTGAATGGCTCAATTGGGGGAAACTAGATGATGTCGTGCTCGCAGCTAGCACGACGTCCCTCAAGTGGGTGAGCTGAATTCGTAATACCCCAAAAAGCTTGCAGCTTATGCTCGGATCCAGCCAGCCCGTCCAGAGATTATAAGTACAGGGAAGATGCGGCTCCAAAAAAAAATACAGACAGCTTTCTTTTTCGAGTAAAGAGCTCTCTTGGCAACCCGTCTTGGCGTGCGGAGCAAAAACCCGTCTTGTTGCCATTGCCGTCCCGCCGCCGCCCAGCATGGCCAACCAGATCTCTGAGAAGCAGGTCCCCACCACCTCTCCATCTGAGCTCAGCGTGCCCTCGACAAAGGACCGCGTGGTTTCCAAGCAGGGCGCCGATGTGACGCTCGAGTTTGTAGAGCTTCACGGAGAGTCCTTTGAGATCTTGACCGAGGAGGCAGAGAGGAAACTAACATGGAAGCTCTACATTTCCATCATGGGCCTAGTGCTCTTCATCAACCTGTGGCTATTTGTTAGTCGACCACTTTCTCAATTCGAGCCGCTACAGATCAAAATGCTAACGTCAGGTTGATGACTGCAGATTGACAAAGCTACGCTATCTTACGCCTCCCTTCTGGGCATCTACGATGAAACCCACATCACCGACACCGACTACAACAACCTCAACACGCTGTTCTACGTCGGTACGTACATGTTCTCGAGAACCAATAGTCACTACTAACCCGTCGCAGGATACATTGTCGCTCAGGCTCCCGGACACTATCTCATGCAGCGCTTCCCCCTGGGCAAATTCGTGTCGGTCAGCATCTTCCTCTGGTCCATCATCGTATTCCTCCACTGCACAGCCGAGAGCTATGGCGCCCTCATCCCACTACGCTTCTTCCTAGGATTCTGCGAGTCCGTCCTCGTGCCGGCCATGGAGATGACAATCAACATGTTCTTCACCCCGCAGGAGGTCATCCGCGTCCAGCCCATCTTCTGGGCCACCTGCATGGGCGCGCCCATCCCCGCCGGCTTCCTCGCCTACGGCCTGCTCTTCTCCAAGTCATACATCCTCCCCTGGAAGTTCTTCATGATCATTACAGGAGGCGTCACTTTCCTGCTCGCCATATACACTTGGTTCTATTACCCAGACAACCCGACCAAAGCCAAGTTCTTAACTCTCGAGGAAAAAGTCCACGCGATCCGACGAGTCCACAGCGCGACCAAGAGCTCCATTGAACAGAAGACGTTTAAGCCGTACCAGGCCTGGGAGGCCGTCAAGGACCCAAT
This sequence comes from Calonectria hongkongensis, assembly GCA_017140755.1. Taxonomy (NCBI): domain Eukaryota; kingdom Fungi; phylum Ascomycota; class Sordariomycetes; order Hypocreales; family Nectriaceae; genus Calonectria; species Calonectria hongkongensis. The sequence continues at coordinate 2,030,820 of JAACJA010000008.1, forward strand.
TTCGTGGCTGTTTACTCTCGCAGTATTTGCCCTCATGCTCTCCAACAACCTTGCTTACCAGCAAAACCTGCTCTTTGTCAAGATTGGAGTCTCGGACCTGGGATCTACATTGGTTTCGGCTGCGGGAGGAGGCTTCTCGGTCATTTGCTGCATTCTAGGCACAGTCGGCTTAAAATACGTGCCCAACCGAAGTGCATTCTGGGGAACCTTTTGGTGTCTGCCCGCTGTGGCCGGTGGTATCGGCATGGTTGCACTCAACTGGGACAAGAAGATTTCGCTTCTCGCGTGCATGTTACTCGCTGGCAACACATTTGGCATTACATACATCATCGCTCTCGGTTGGACCAGTGCTACTGCGGCTGGCTACACCAAGAAGCTTGTGAGGAACGTCTTGTGGATGGGCGGATACGGAGTATCCAACATCATCTCACCTCAAATCTGGGTTGCACGAGATGCGCCCCGATACTACGGCGCCTGGATTGCTCAGATTGTCGTCAGCTGGGTGGGAACGCCTATTTGCTTGCTCGTCATTCACTACATCCTCTCTCGCAGAAATGAAGAACGCAGAGAGTGGATTAGGGAGCAAGAAGCACAGGGCAAGAGACCTGTTGGTCTGGTTGAGGAGCTGGATGAGTCTGGCAACCTTGTCAAGGTCGAAGTGGATATTTCTCTCCTCGATCTCACTGATCTGGAGAATAAGTATTTCATCTATGAGCTTTAAGCAGCGTCAGCATCGACGCGTAGGACTACATTAGTACAGAAGATTAATCTGAACATAACAATTCAGCTTCGGGCCTGGAACATTCCCTCGAACCATGACCAAAAAGCAAAACAGTGTCCAAGAATCCAATAATAGATACAAAAATTAAGTAATATGATCACATTGGGGGAATGAAAGACCAAGGGCAACAATTTGATTGTGTTTGAACGGCGTAAATAAAGGGCATACATTGGCCCTGTCATGTCTGGGGTCATGAAGTCGACAACAAATTCATGTCGAACGAAAACAAAAGAACAAAATAATAACCACTGGTCCTCTCCTGATTTTTGGGGCCTGTCATGAACAAAAATAGTTCATGGACGAAAAAGGTGTCGATTTATAGTACTCCGATTCTATGCAATATGTAAAGGTGAAAACGCTTTGTTCATCAGCGGGTATAGTGTGTGCTGCGAAAGACGATGCGAAAGACGACGCGAAACAAATGGGAGCGCAAGGTAGGGAACGAGACATGCATGAAGCGTCATCGTTAAAAGGCGTGATTGGTGCAATTTTCGTCAGATTCGTAAGGGTAGCGTTGTCGCGTGCGTGTCCATGTCATTGTCCTGACTCGCCATTGTGGGTGAGACGTCACCTTGCAGGCGAATTGGGATATGAGCCTAGGCTGGAAAGGGTGTTGAAGTTGGAGCGGCTCTGGCGCTTGCGCTTAAGAGCCTGGTAGTCCTGCTTGAAGGTGGAGATGCAACGCTGTAGCTCTTTGTCGGGGTGAGGAGGCAGCTGGATCTCGACTGCTTTCAGTAAGATGCGCAGATGCTGGAGCTCATCATCATTGTCATGAAGCTCTTGTTCACTAGACAAGGTTAGCAATGATGTCATATGAAGCAGGGGGGGATAAACCTACAGATGCTTGATGCGGCTCTGCAAGAAGATGATGCGCTGCGCAGCTCGCTCTGCACGCTCAACGAGCAGGTGATGGATGTGCTGTAACGTGTTAGCTTCAGAAGAAGGTGGATGGCAAGGTCGGTCGGCTTACATCAGACTCCTCCTGGCGGGCCTGGAGATTTTTGACGAGTTGAGATAATTCTTCGTTGAGCTTCATAGCTTCGGCGATGACCTTTTTGGCTTGGGCGGCGGACATGCCTTTTTTCTGAGGCGGGTCCTCCGGCTCCGGCTCCGGTTCGGGCGCCTTGCGGATAATGGAGGCGGACAGGTCCGAAAAACGGGTGCGGAGCACGGAGGAAGCAGGAGAGCTGAAGATGGAATCGCTGGGACTACTGCGAGTTTCGATGCTCATGGCTCTCTGCGGGGTGGTGCGCGGCGACGGCGTCTGGGGTGCAGAAAAGTTGGTGGTGGTGGACTTCTTCAAAAAGGCACCCTCGAGATGGTCCAATTGGGCGGTGAGCATGTCGATGCCCTCGTCGTCCATGTCGTCGTTGCCGCTGGTGAGCTCGTGGGCAAGCTGACTTAATCTCCTGGCAAGAGCATCGCGACTCCGGCGGCTTGAGCGATTGGCCCTGCGGGCGGTGGGCGATGCGTCACTGACGCCTCGGGTGTGGCTCTGGTAGGGTGACGGGCGAGACACCTCCCTCTTGAGGGGGCTCATACGACCAGTGCCCGTGGAGAAGCCCAGGCTCGATGCGACGCTGGGACTGGACAGCAGCGACGGGGTTCGAATTCCAGGTACATCGGCCTCGTTGGAGGCCTCGATCTCGTCGTGAAATGCATGGCGATAGCTGTTGTGGTAGTCGCTGGAATAACTGAAGAAGCTGGGGGTGGGCGTGATGGCGGTGGAGTTGACAAACGACTTTTTGGGGCGGTCAGGAGTCGCAAGAAAGCGCATGCCGACTGCGAGGTCCTCGTCGGCGGCGGCAGCGGCAGCAGCAGCGGCGAGGGCAGCCGCATGATCCTCGTCGACAGGTCCTAGATCCATGATGTGATATGATGCGCTGCAAGATGCAGAAGCAGAGGTAGAGGTGGGAGGAGCGCAGTCGGGTTTCCCTGGTCTGGTTGACACGGACAGCGCACACGTTCACACACAAGACGCGGAGAGCCGCAACGGCCACAAACGGGATTGGGTCAGGATTGGGTGTGTGTGTCTAACCGCCGCCCAAAGGAAAAAAAACTGGACTGCTAGCTCAGACCCAAAAACCAGCCCCTGGGATCGAGGCGGGCGCCAGCCAAAACGGGCCAAACAGATTCAGGCCCAACCCAGCCTGTCCTGGCCTAAGCTCTGGCTGAGTTTCCCAGAGGGTGAGCGTTCCCAGCCGCGTGAGCCAGCCTGCTGGCCGAACTGGTGGCCGCCCTGAACAACGATTGGGACCCAGGAGGTCGATGGGTCCCACGGACGGAAAGGGGGGCCGCCGGGAGGGGGAGGGAAAAGAGAGGGAGAAGGGGTCGGACGAAAAGAAATACAATACGCAAGGAGAGAAGACAGCAGCCAGGGGGGGCCAGTCCAGGTTCAGTCGCGGCGTCTTGGTCCAGCTGAGACGATGCGGTTTGTCGTTGGCATTGATTCCCGAAGCCCTCCGATGGGCCGAGTCTTTTTTGCTTCGCGGATGGATGGAGAGATGTGCGAGACGTGGAATGACGATTGCGAGGCGTTGCAAACTCGGCATGTGACTGGGAGACGCCTGATTGGACGCGGCGCGCAGGTGTGGGGTAGCGGAATAACTTGCAGCCACCTGCAGACTGCAGAAGAGAGAGAACGCAAATGGAAATGGCTGGGCGCTGAACTTGGGCTTCTTTGGGCATGGGTTTGGGGATTTTGGACAGGGTCATGGGCGTGACATGGCATGCATCGCTGCTCTGCCTGGTCTGTCTGCTCTGCCCTGCACTGCTGTGCTTTGCTGTCTAGCTCTATCCGTCTGACGTACTGTCTACCCTACTGTCCACTTACTTACTATCCACCTACTGTCCATCCTACTCCGTACTAGTTACTGTCTGTCTGCTTTGCAGCTCATGCAAGTGTCGCCGTCGTCGTCGCCGTGCCCTGCCATCCCATCTCTTGCCTTTCCCGGTCTCTTCTCTTCTTCCTCCGGGTTTACAAGGAGCAGCAATTACAGTTATGTAACCCTTGGCGCATCGTGCAGGGTGGAAGTTTCCCGAGATGCCAGGTACGTTTACGCGGTGGCTGTCAGCCTGCGTCTCACACACAAAAGCGATTGTTTCCTGTTATCGAGTGACTTATTCCCATGTGCTGTGCCATTCCGATGGTGGCTTTCCGAGGCGCGCCCAAGACACTGTCCCAGACATGCGGCGCTGCAGCCCGGCGCTTCTCCGACCCAAAGTGTGCCGTCGCAAGGAATTACGAGCTATAGCCGAATCGTTTTCCGACGTCCCCAAATTGAAACGACGACACCACTCGCACGGTCAGACTGACAACGTGATGCCCACATGATTGCCCCAGGTTTTTTTTTTTTTTGCCTCCTCCAGACTATTATTCTCCGCACCCCGTACAGTTTGCACATGGCCTGAGATGCAATTATGAGGAGATGGCGGAGAAGAGTAAACCGTGCCCCAATGAACAAGAGGGGGGCGGGCCCAGTCGATCCCCCATAAACCCATACACCCACGTAACAGGAACTTATCTGATGATATAACATATAATAACACACAAGACTCATGATACACCGGCTTGTGGCGCCATCGAGAGATCCCCCCCGCGCTGCCCCAGGGCACGGTGCCGTGGGCATTGGTCTTCGTGTCATGCCCGGCAAAACGTTTAACGTATGCTCGCACCCTCTACGACTCGCCTGCTTCTCGTCTCGCATGTTTTGCAGGGAACCCCTCCTGTGAAGAAACCGCACAACGGACGTTGTCCGCAATGTCGATGGGCTGACCGGGCTGCTACCCGAGGTGAGAGGCTACTTGGCTCCCCAGTGTGCCGGGAGTCGAGTGTCATCGATTTACACCAGCCGGGCATAGCGAGTGACTTGGCGATGGTGTGTACAGCGACAAGCGGCAGAGCACTTCCGCCGCCGCACCCCAGGGACCCTTCCGGGCAGATAAACGCGGCAGGCCGGTGGATGAAGCCGATAATGGTCCCTTGTAGGCGCAGACCGCCCGGGAGTTGACGACCCCGTATGCAATGGTCCCCCCATGGGCCCGCCCACGACGTGCCCCCATCGAGCTTGTCATGTGCCCCTCGATCCAATCCCAATCGCGGGTACTGTAATTACCCTACATGTACACAAATAAACCCCAGACCAAGCCAAAAGGCTCTTCCCCAAGGCACCGGAGGCACAGGCACGCTGTACCGCGGCCTATGTACCCCTCTAACAGATGGAGAATGGCCTCCCCCGAAATGACGTTTTGCCCTGGCTACCCCAAAAAAAAATAATGCCAAAGTGGGCTCCCGCAATGGCTTCTCTCCCAAGTCTCGACTTTGACCATCGCCGGCACATCCCATCCCATGCCCCATGCCCTCTCGCTCTCTCTGCCCCAGAACGGGTAAATGGCAGCTCTCCAGCTAGTGTCTAGCCTCGTAAAGTTACCTTGTTGCTTGCTGTGCGCACCAAAGCGCTAGGTCCTTGCTGCTCATCAACCGAACCCTTCCCGCACCTGACCTGACCTTACCCCGGGACCACCAGACTACCCCATACAGCCGTCTCTGTGACTCTTCCTCACCTTGATTGCCTCTTCCAATCCTCCCTCTCCTCTTCCTCCTTCTCACGCGACACTTTTCTTTTTTTCTTCTGCTTTTTTTTGCTCCCGTCTCCCATTGTCGAATCCCTTGTTTTATTTTTCGCTTGTTCCCATATGCGCCACTGACGAATCACTGTCCAATCAATTTATGCTCCAGTCTGCCTCGGCTTCCACTTGCACTCCCACCACCCGCGGGGCCACCATCTTGAGCGAGCCTCGCCATCGCCATCACCACAACCGCGGAGCCCCGATTTGACTCATTATTCCTCGCTGGTGTCTGAACCTCGGCGCGCGCGCAATCTCTCCCTCGGCCGCTCCCTCCGATTCCTCAATGTCGGCGTCGTGAGTCGATTGCCCGCTTGCAATTCTTCGCAGCCGCCGCCTCCCCGGCCTTTGCTCCCTCCGCCCGAGCTTTCGTCCGACCGAGCCCGAGTTTTTGCGTTGCCTCAGAGCCCTTTCCACCAGACAACACACTGCCCGCCATGTCGTGGAAAGCTTCGGAGCGCCTGATGAACACCATCAGGCACTATGCCAAGTTCCCGGCAACCGGCGTCAGTCTGCGCCAGATGGTGCAGTTTGGCGAGAAGCCCTCGGTCGGTATGTTGGCGCCGCCCGCACCACGCTTCACCCTCAGCCCGCTGACTCGCTCTCGATAGGCACCCTGTTCCGAGCTTCGCAGTTTCTCGCCGAGGAGCTTCCCATTCGTCTGGCTCACCGTGTCCAAGAGCTCGATGAGCTACCGGACGGCCTGAACGAGATGCCCTCCGTTATCAAGGTCAAGGACTGGTATGCCCAGTCATTCGAGGTACGTCCGAGTCCATGATGTAGCCATGATGCGCCGCGCCTGTTTTGCATGTGCTCGCCAGCCTTTGCCACCACCAATTCCAATTCAACGTGCTCATTGCCCTGGTTTCTATCGCTCCAAACCAAACCAGCCAACCAAGTGAAAGCAAGCTAACATGACTCCTTCGTGCAGGAAATTACACAGCTTCCCCGGCCAAATCTCGACAAGGACACCCGCACCCGCCTCATGAAACCCGGCAAGGCCTACGGTCGCCAGGCCGTCCGTCTACCCGCCGCAACACCAAACCCCTCCATTGACGAAGGCGAAAGCTCTGGCTGGGGCGGCCTCCAGGTCAATGGCAACGGCAACTGCAATGGCAACGGCCGCAGCAAGGCCATGACCCGTCGCTACTTCGCCGTTGTCGATGACTCGGCTGAGTGGCCCGCCGAGCTGCACTTTTACAACCAGCGCTTCGCCCAAACCCTACATCACATCAAGCGCCGCCATGACAGCGTCGTCACCACCATGGCCCAGGGTATCCTGGAATACAAGCGCAAGCGCCAGCGCATGCAAATCGACAGCACTATCCAGTCATTCCTTGATCGCTTCTACATGTCCCGCATTGGTATCCGTATGCTTATCGGCCAGCACATCGCCCTAACCGACCAGAGCCATCACCGCGACCCCGCCTACGTCGGCATCATCTGCACAAAGACCAACGTGCAAGATCTTGCCCAGGAAGCCATTGAAAACGCCCGATTCGTCTGCGAGGACCACTACGGCCTGTTTGAAGCCCCCAAGATCCAGCTCGTCTGCAACCCCAACCTAAACTTTATGTACGTGCCGGGCCACCTGTCGCACATGCTCTTCGAGACGCTCAAGAACTCTCTGCGCGCCGTTGTCGAGACCCACGGCCAGGACAAGCAAGCCTTCCCCGTAACAAAGGTCATTGTCGCCGAGGGCAAGGAGGATATCACCATCAAGATCTCCGACGAGGGCGGTGGCATTCCGCGCAGCGCCATTCCCCTCGTCTGGACCTATATGTACACAACCGTCGACCGAACCCCGAGCCTGGACCCCGACTTTGACAAGAGCGACTTCAAAGCCCCAATGGCCGGTTTTGGCTACGGATTGCCCATCTCTCGCCTCTACGCGCGCTACTTTGGCGGCGATCTTAAGCTAATTAGCATGGAAGGGTAAGTTACCATCAATTCCGATTTTCACATGTCAGATCCGCTAACACATGGGTTTCCCCCCCATTTCAGATACGGCACCGATGTCTACCTCCACCTAAACCGACTTTCATCGTCGTCGGAACCTCTCCAATAGCAATTACACACCGCCGGCGCATCATCTATTCCCCTCGTCCTTCGCAAGCGTCTCAAGGACCGGGAGGTTTCGGAACGGAAGCAGGTGGGCGATGCCGAGGCGGTGGTGAACGCACCCCCGCGAAGCAACTACAGCAGTCCCCAGGAAGTTTAATAATTGGGAAAAAAACATTATTTCGACGGGAGGAATATACTAAGGGATTCTTTTTTTTTTGATCAGACATGACTGCACAATACACAGAAAAAAAAGACCAAAAGTTTGGGGAAGGGAAGAGAGAGAAAGTGTGAGTATTCACTATATAAGAGAGAGGGTTAAGGGAACCATATCACAACAAACAAGATAATGGATGCGCACACAACGCTTATTCATCCATCAACGAAGCGGCACTTTTTTTTTAAGGCCGATGGAAATGTACGAACCAAGGCAGCACAAAGACTAGGTGCTCATGACGGGGATTGGAGGACAGAAGGAGTAGTCCGTGTATGATGGATTGCAATGGATACTTTTTATTTGCTTCTCCGTAAACGGGGAAGACGCAACGAACGAGTGGGGGAAACAACCAGGCCAATGAATATTGAACAGGGGCGGCTCTGTTGTCTGAAGCATGCATGCATGTACATGGAAAACCATTATGGGAGTCGGGTTCATGGGTACGAAATATCACTGCATTTTTCTTTTCTTTGGGTACATGTCAGAGCTCCTGTAGCATGAATTGATGCCATGTGATGAAATAGTGATTTTGCATTAGGTCTCATCATCTTAGTTCGATACGCGCTTAATGATTTTACGCTGTTGAACTATCTGTGCCACTACCAAAACTCGTCGCTAATGCTGATCAGCTGTAAATGCACCCGGCTGTCTTTATCAAATCATTTTCGACTGCCCCATCGACTCCCCTTGAGAAACCCTTAGTTGTTCCCACTGCCATGTTTTCATCCGCGAAAATAGCATAAAGACGTCATCTTCAGCCCAAAGTGCATTTCAAACCAAAGTACCAGCTGAACGTGAAATGGAAACATGTTCTGAGTCGGCGGGGCCTAGCGCGGGTTAAAGCCAACCGAACCTGAAGTCTTCTTAATAATCCGAGTCATCCGAGTCGCAATAGTTCATGCGACGTTGTCGATCAACATCGGGATTGATGTGCCTGGCCGATACATGGGTCAGGATTGGCTGCTTCTTGATCTCCGACTGCGGAATACGAGTGTCTTTCGATCTGGCCCATTTACCCTTCCCGGTATCTGGCACCTCGTCGGTAACAGAGCTCCAATCACCGATGACGTTGTCATCGCTGTTAGAGTTGAAGGGCTTGGATTTGCTGGCTGAGGAAGCCGATGCGGCGCTCGAAGCGGTTGTGGCCGTGGTCGGATTCTTTACTCCCTGGTGTCGCTTTCCACTAACATCCCACGCGTTGAATGGAATCTGTCGTGACTTTTTGATCTCTTCCTGCTGCTCTATCTCGTTGCGTCGAGTTGTTGCGGTGGACACGCTCATGCCAGAGCCGAGGTGTTCACGGTGTGCCTGCAAGTGAGGGGGGAGACTACCAACGATACGGGTGCCTCCAGCAGACGAAGCATCAGAGGTCGACGTGGTGGACTTGGCGGTGCTAGACATTCGGCCAGCAAGATGGGGAGGTAGGGCTCTGCTGGAGGTTACAGATTCTCCAGAGACGCTCGTCGTATTATTCTTGGGGTATGGCATTTTCGACTGCTTTTCGAGGATATCGGAAAGCATCTTGCTAGCAAATCCATCGGGATTGCCATACGGGTCAAGGTCAGCGAGACCAAGAGCAGCGAGATCCGAGATAGGAGCCTAAATCACATTAGCAGATTTTATGGCACATGGGTGGATATCTTACTCGGGGCAAATCATCATCGAAGAAATCATTGCTGTCGACAAAACCGCTCTCCCAAACATCGGTGTTGGCTTCTTCGGTCGAGATGTGTCCGGTTTCGAGAGGGGCAGGGACAACTTCAGGCTCCTGGGTCTCGGTCCAAGCAGTGCAGCGCATGCAAATCTGTACAAGGTTAGAGAGCGCTCGTACAGCAGTTGTGCAGTTGTCTGACTCACGAATTCTTCATTCTTGAGGGAGTTTTTGCTGAACTGATCCCTCGGCTTGATCAATTTGCAGACATCGCACCGAAGCTCGTTTTTGGCTTTCGATGTGTGCTCAATACATGTCATCCCAGAATGGGCTGCATCGACTCGGCCACCCCATCGGATCAGCTTCTGCTGGCTTCCAGAGAATCTGTCAAGTGGCTGCCACTCTCCACCAACCTTGCATCGGAACCTAGAAATATAAGCATGAGGAAATGTATTAGGGGAACAATGGTGAGTTACCGGGTCGGAACGTCTCGCTCGGTTTTGCTGCCTATTGGTCAGGTCGATCCTATTACAAAGGGAGTATACTTACGGCTTCCAGTTCCCTTTGTTCGAATTGGGAGCCATACTGAACACGGTGTACCTGTAGCAGATCTAGAACAGAAACGTATCCGTAGGTACAGTTCAGTAGATGCACGACGGTTTTTTCGACAGAACTTTATGTAGGAAATCGCCGAAGAAGAAGAAATATCAGCAGAGGAAAGAGTGACTACTCGTTCCAATTCGTTCAAGATTGGGGCAAAAGAATAATGATAGAGAAAGCTACTCTCGGCACAGAGCAGTGATTTACTCACAGGTATAGATTTTTCGAGTAATCTGTTGTTGGTAGAAGGAGATGTTTGAAGAAAAGCCCAGTGTGCGATGTCGCGGGAGCCTTAAGGTTCAGACAAAGCAGAGGAGAGAGGAGGCAGCAGTATTCAAAAGGGTTCTCTTACCTCGCTACCTGCAGGCTAACAATTTCAGCACGGAAAGTAAAAGTTGTGAAATGCAGGTGCCCGCAGCTGCCTACAGCCGATCAGGTCGAGAGGATGCGAGTGTCAGAGTTTGAAGCATCACAGAGCCAGGTCTAATGTTACTCTACATCAGCCCCTTGGGCAGAGCAAATGGCCGTGATTCATCGCCGGCAGGGTGCATCGCACAAATATGCGTGGCGAAAACTGCGCTGCGTTGTTTGCTCAAAAGCACCACCTGCCTGCAGCAGCCTCGTGTAATTGGGCCTCGTCAACGCCTGCGAAGCAATCACCAACCCAGGTGCTGACAGCCCTGGCTTGCTTCGGAAGATTGCAGGTTACAATGCATGTTAGCTACGTAACATGTAACACAGGTACAGGTGTAAATTTCCAACTAGATAGCTCAACGGCAGCAATGATACGGCTATCGGCATCCCATCATCCGTACGAGTTTGTGTATCACAGCATAGCCCCTCTTCCCTATAGCTTTACTGAAGCTTGTTATAGCTATGTACCCTACACGCATTAAAAATAGATGACCCAGACTGTTACAGATGCGAACAGACTTAATGAACCGCTACTAAGCACTATATGGTTCATCTAAAAAATTAAGTGCAACCTTATAGCTACCTCGAAACACACCCCATCTAATACATTGCGGATGATATCCGAAACAGGCATTGATGGCCAACCATTTACCTGTTGCAGCATCTACCTCCCACATCGACGCGTCAAGCATTCTCCACGCGCACCACATTTTCCCCTCATGATGAACAAAATATTTTGATCAAAAAAACTTCGTTGACCAGGCATTGCTCCCAACAGCTCCCCTGCCCCTTTATTCACCGCTCTCTACCCTATACTCTCGCCCGATGCGTTCACCGCCCCCCCAAGCCCAGGGCAAACCGAACCACCGAATAGCTTAGCTTGATGCACAAACCCCGGGTGGCCAACTGGCATGCCTCTGCTCGGCCATTCACGGAAAAGCCTCAAAAAGAAGGAGCGCTGGACGCCGATGGTGGCGAGCCACTGGCCAACGACATCGAGATCCGGTTCCCAGGGCATGGGTAAACTCGGCGCCGTGAGGGCCGGGCGAGGCAGCGGCCTGGGGGTGCTAACCAGTCTGACAGCTCTGGTGTGTCGATGGGGTGGTCCGGGCTGAAGCTATTGGGTCTTTCTGCCATGTTTGTACATGAAGATCTGCGAGTGACCACCTCACCGGACGTAGCTTTGGATGCGAGTGGTTGTCTCCTAGTCACGCCATGTTAATGCAGTCACTCTACAACCAGTCTACAGCCAGTCTAAACCGGTACCAAACTTGGTCCGGCTGAGGGGAGATATTCCCCCGGCCTCCTTTCTCACGATCAGGAGCACACGACTTCCTCCCTTGACCGGTTCGTCTGCGGGCCACGACGGATGGAGGAGCCAAACCCGCCGTCCTCCACTGCCCGCCGCCTCTTGCCCACCGTCTTTGAGTATCCACCATATGGATATGGATACATGCAGACGTGGATACGGCAGGGAAAAAACATGAAAGCCCTAAACCAGAAGCGCTCACCTTCTTTTTGATTCGGGCGAGACGAGGCTCAGTCGGGCTGCCGGAATGTCTAGGCCAGGACTAAGCTGGGCGAGGGAATCTGGGGTAGACAGGTTCAGACATGCAGCATCAGACCACGGCTAGACCGTCTACAAAGGTGCGCTGCTACTCAAACGTGGGACCCTGGAACTCTCAGAAAGACTGGCTCTCACTGTCCACCCCTGTGACAGATTGAGACAAAACCGTAAAAAAATCCTGCGCCGAGACAGGCTGATCGATCCACGCAAGGCTACGGACGGTGCAGTGCTTTCTCAACGGAGAGTTTATTCCACTCTCTTTCCGCTTCAGTTCCTGGTGATGAGATGAACCGGCTCATTAAGCTCGCTACTGTTTCAGTGCCGGATCGGCAAACACTTGCCACTGGTAAAGCAGCCCATCGCCCGTGTCTCCAAAGCAGGGACCAGTTCGTATGGATGGGTCAACGGCGCGGAATTGCTGACGAGCCACCCGGTTCGGCTAGGATCGACAGGCCACAATTCGGGATGAATTTTTTGAGGTAGATGCCACAAGGGGACAGTGATGTTGCCACATTCGTACGCGATCCACGTTAGCCAGGAGAGCACAGCTTTGTCTTGGCTAGGCAGCTTTCCAGACCACGCCCACGCGAGGCGAGAATGGCCATCGTGTGGGCAGAAGCAAAAAGGTTGGCGCGTCTGCTCCATCAAGGCTAGAAGGCTGGGACCTGCGTTCTGGGGAATCGGAGGCTACCCGTGAAGCCGGCGAGGCTTATTCTCTCACTCTAGAAATGGAGCTGCCCAAGAGACCGGCTCCAGATGTAAGACCCAGCCCCTGAGCTGATGATCACTGGACGGGCAAAAAAAGCACGAACAGTTCTCTTCTCAAACACGGTATCGAATGGCTGGTAATTGACTTATGGCGCTGACGGGCACTAGCTACGGTCAATAGTCGCAGAAGCCTTGCCGTGAGCTCCAGACCAACCCGGTGGGTCTGGACGGGGCGTTCCAGCGGGAGGAACCCTGGGCTGGGCGCCATCTCCACAGCTGCCATTGGTGTTTTCATAGGGTGAAGGCGGAGGCTGGGATAGATTGAGGGAACAAAAAAGAAACAAGCGTCAAAAAGCAACGGGAGGATTACTGGATGACACGAAGTCGCGAAGCGAGAGACTTGCGGGTGGCGGATGAACCCAAGGGCTGCCAATGGGCGCCAGGTTTGGCAATTGATGTCGCCAAGAGGGTAAATTTAAAGGCATGGTGACGGCACATGACGCCAAATCCCTCCCATCTCGGCCTTGAAAATCATAATAGAGTACATAAACATAATGCTTACGAATAGACAAAAACCAAGCTAATACTGTGTCATGTACATTGCCCATGTTCCCCAATTGGCTGTTTGGATGATGAGGAATTCTGTGAGAAGACATGTTTCTGATCACCTCCGCGAGTGACAGAACATGCGGCACAGCCCACACATCTCTCTCCAAACACCACTGTCAGAGAAAAATTACAACAAAATAAGCAATTGACGTAATAAAATAAGGCAAACACAATGTTGCATTGTTCAGCCTTATATAAATTTATTTTTCTCTTGTTTCATTGATTTTACTATCGGGTTTCCTGATTTGGGTTAAACATGGTGTGCCATAATTCTTTTTCGTCACCCGTGTACCTGCTCGGATGGATACGTCTGACATGTCGGGACGAGTGTTTTATGTTTTCTTTTTTATCGGAGGGGGGGGGGCAGGCAATGCGCAAGGGAGCTTTGCATGATGAGGGAAAAATTTTTCTGAAATCCTGTTGACACACTGGCCCGGAATGCAAGAATGAGCCATAACAAGGAAAAAAAAAAGTGACAAAGGAGCTGAGTGACACCATGTACACGCGAGTTGCACAACGAAGCAGGGCACGCTTTTTTGGTGCATGAGCAAACCATGCAATGGCGTCGACACTACTGCATGCTCTCGCATATCCAGGCACATTCTCAATGCAAGGGCCACACTTGCTTGAATTCCAGACCCACGAGAGCTGAACGAAGAGACCGAAAAAGCAAAAACTTCACACGAAGGACCTCACACAGTAGAGAAACTTGCAGGTTTTCCCCCTTCCCTCGAGCCCCTCCATCTGAGCCCCTCCAAGAAAAAAAAGCTCTCGCCGCCTCCGACTCCCTACAGGAGACCCCTCTACTAAGACAGCGCGGCGACCCCTCCACCGCTCACTGCCCAACCACCGACGTAGCGAGGTCTGTGAACGGGCCTCATTGAGGATCCTGTCACGTACCTGTGCGCATTGAAACAATGTCGCGCAGGGAGCTCCTAGGCGGGAACCGGAGACGGCGACGACGCTTCTGCCACCGGGCGCCGTGAGAACCGAAGCGAGGGTCTCTTTCTGCACCCAAAGTAGCAAATGGTGGGAAGAAAGCTGTACGATCAAGGTTGGGCGGATCACCAGCAGTTACGAGGACAGGGGAGGCGATTTGCATAAACTCGGGTTCCCTCAGGTCTATCCGGTCACCTCGTTAGGGCCTTCTGCCTCGCCCAGTTCCCCGCTTGATCTGATGCTCCTGCGATATATCGTGTTCTATTTCTGATCTTGATCGCTCCCGATGCTGCCAAGGACGAGGCCGCATCGTATTCCCAGTGCAGCGCAGCCCACAACCGCGCGCGTCAGCAGCCGCTGGCCGGCATCTGCATGCCGCACACGTCGCTGACGGCCAAAAAAAAAAGCCAGGCCCCATTGCGGCGGTTGCTTGCGGGCTCTCCCGTTTCTTACCAAGGCCGACTTGGCGGCCGGCGTCAACGACGTGTAAGAATTGTAAGGGAGGGATCCAATGCGCATGGAATCCAATCAAAAAAGCAACCAAAGGCAAATTATTGCGAGCTCGGCAAAGACACCGCATGCAGCATCTGAGGTGTATGAGTTTGACAGCATGGAGAGCAAGCACTGTAGGCGGCAGAGGGATCGACGACCAGGGCTTCCGCTCTGTTGGGGGACGACAGTGATCAATGCCGGGATTGCACATTGTTCGAGAAGACTCTCTCGCCCAACCCTTTCGTCACAAGACCCGGCATCCCTGGCCAGCACTGTCGAAGAGAGCCATCTATACGGCATCCGGCCCCGCGGGCAGGCACATTAAGGCAATCTCCGTGCCCCGGAACCCATGTTTGCTTTGGATTCTGTGACATGGAGTATCTCTGGATCCTTCTTCTGTCTCTGCCAGAGCGGGAAGATGACGAGACGGTCCACAGGGTCGGGTAGTTATTTTGAATCATGCCTGGTCGGGAGGCCGGGGGGTACCTGCCATCCTCTAGACAGTACTCACAATGGCACGCATTTGCAGCGCATGGCAAATGTATCAGACAAATTGCGCTTGGCCCCGGCCGCCGTGGTTGGGTCCCTCCCCTGGGCGGCGGCCCCACCCTCCGGAGGCTGGCTCAGGGACGATGGCTCTGTCGAGGATGGCGTCGTCTCAAGATGCCTCTTCGATTTTCACGGTTTGGATTCCGGAGGGTTGGGAATGTGAAGTGGTGGAAATAAGGGAGGAGATTCGCAAGATGCGGGGAGAGCGCCTCGTTGGAGAGATAGAGAGCGAGCGAGTGATTGATAGATAGAGAGAGTTCTGCCAGGTCCAGGGATGAGGCGGGCATACGTCAGACAGAGGACAGCGTTGCGCCAATCCATGCAAGCACTTGATGGGCTTTGGGGGCCCATTGAAGCTCACGGCTCCGGGGAGCACCGTGCCTGAATGCAACGCTGTCGACGTACCTGAGATTGGAGACGACTCAACGGTAGGCTCTAGAAACTGCATTCCGTCACATCGCCTCTCGCCCTTCTCCATGACCCATTGCCCGCCGCCTATCCCCGTAAACGACTTGATTGGGCCCTGAGCTGTGGCACCAGACACCCGCGGTTTGGTTCCTGCACATCCCTGCTGCAAGCTTTTCTGGAGCGGTAGCGTGCAAGCCCAGGTAAATGGAGACGAACGTTGCATCCCAAGAGGGGCCGACGCCCTCAAGAGCCGACGATCACAGCGCCCTGTTTCCTTTGACATGTTGAACCTGTGGCCGGAGTTATGCCTGGGACGACGCAGCGGGACACAGCAGCGGGCTTCCCGTACACACGTGTTGTGTGCCAGGGGCAATGTTGAGTTTCTCATGCGCTCACTGTACTGCTGGATTGCGTTACTGCACCACTGTGGTGCTCGTGCCTTTCGGTGAGTCGTCCAATCCAACGCCTCCCGCACCTCCCGCTTCCGGGGCACTATAGATGCGACACCAGACATCTAACTAAGCACGTACATGAATCGACTTGTCTGCAGCGTCCATGCTCCGTCAGCTAGAGTCGGCTTCCCCTCCCCAGAGGCACATTAATCACTGATCCCCTCCATTCCCCTCCTTTCACTTGGGGTTCCCCTCCCCCTTTTCCGCTCCCAGGTCCCTGGGCCTCAATTTCTCTCCACCGTTGCAGGGCCTGGCATGGGAGTAAAAAGACAATTTGTGAGGCTAAACGACTGGTTTGATTAACCCACCCTGGCGCCCGGCGCTGGACGACGGGCTTTGGAGGGTGCTAACTAGCATGCCCAGCAGGCAAGGGCTCCCTGAAAAAAGAAACGTCGTGAAGAGAACAAAATGGGGTCGAACCCAAGGAATGGCGAGCCTCGTGGAGGGGCGGCCCCGGGAGCCAATTCATGCGATCCGGGACGCCGAAGAAAAAAAAACCGTCGCCTACTACCGCTGGGGTCTAAAACTTGTGGCAACCGCAGGCTCACCATACAGGCAAGACTTACGAGTCTTCTAGCTCTCGTCGTTACCCTTTGGGGCCGCCCGTGGCCAAAAAAGGAGCCCTCAACACCATACGCCAGGCGCTCTTTGGGAATGGGTTGGCCTGGCGGCCCGCTTGGCTTCGGCGCCGGATTGGCTACCAGCGAGCACTACACGCAAATAGGAATCGTAGCGATGGTCCCGCGAAAAACGGGGGACATTAACTTTTTGGTAGCCTTGCCGTTGGTTTGTGACTCGTGTGAATCTGAGCGCCTCGTGCGAGTGGTGCGAGTGGTGCGAGTGCGCGCAAGCCTCTGGCCTGGTGTGATAGGTACAGTGCTACTGCTACTGCATGTGCCACGATGTGAAGTGATATCACGATTCCAACCCAAACGCGTGAATATTGGCTCACGGCACGACGTGCCTAGAGACGAAACGGGGACTTCCAGTGACGATTCCAATCAGCAGGGGCGCACGGCAAGCCCCCCGGAATCGATACATTGCCCATACCACTTTCATCTCTCATCAATCTCAGCAAACGGCGGCCCTAAACCCTGTCGATCCCCTGCTCAGACGGCCCCCAGCGACGCCCTCATGGCGGGCTCAAATTGCTTCGAGGCGGGTGTGACCTCCCGGAACGGCGGGCTCTGTGCCCCTCTTGCGGCCAAATTTCTTCCAAAATTACCATTCGGGAGCCGGTCCCCAGTCGCCAAGTCTAACGAGAAGAAGAAACGAGAGGGAAACAAGCAACGACGGGCACTTTTGGGCGTGGCCGGGGATTTTTTTTCCCTTTCGTTCTTGTCCATTGCCCGTCCACGGTAGGTAGTCCATGACGGCGCGCGCCGCGTCGTCTTGAACACGGGGCCCCCTCCTGCGAGATTGGCCATTTAACTGCTGCCCCATGGATTCTGCTCATCGTCCTGCCAAGCGCATTGTGTAACAGCCGCGTCTGGTAGGCTTTATGGGCATCAGCAATATTGGAATGGATATTGATACGGCAAGCTCTTCACAATCTGCAAGGATTCGGGCGGACGGTTAGCGAACCTGGGACGGGATGCCGTACATCTGATGCACATGCTAATGCCATTGACATGTCCCCGTCTGTCCTGAGTATCAATGCCCTCGCGTTGGTCTCCAACGCGTCCAAGGGCAACTACGTTGCTAGCCGGACACGCGCCAGTCCGAGCCCTTACTCTGCCTCCCACAAGCCTAAAAAGCCAAAGCTAAAAGCCATGGCAAACACCAAACCAAAACGAGCCCAGTCCCCATGATCCATTCATTGCCCCATGCCAATCCTATGCTTCCCATGCCAACCCAGATTAATCCAGATTCCATTCCATCCCATACCAACCAGAGAGCAGCGGCACGCCCGCGTCGTTGTCCTCTGACCCCCCGTTGAAGCCTCTGGGGGTGTCAGGAGGGCCCCCATCTTATGCTTGACCAAGCCTTTTGATTCGCATCCAACGGTTTTTTTTTACTGGTCGGCACAGTGTGCCTAAGAGATCGGTCATACGCTGTCAAGTGGGCGGCAGGCGCTTGGTTTGCGAGCATTGGCTGGTTAGGGTCATGACTTGGGCGACCTCATCTGCGACAGCGCCGGGCCATTGCGCAACAGGAACCTGGGAATCGTCCCCACGCACCCTCTGACTGATTTGATTTACTTGACTTGATAGCTGATCTGACACCATGTGTTTGCCCTCGAACGTGTGTTTACTCTGTCTGGTCTCTGGACGACATCAAATAGCATTCTTTTCTCCCGAGCACGAGCCCTTGGTGGCTGTAGAGGGGCAAATTTGCGAAGGAAAACCCAACGCGGTAAACAAAACGTGCATGCAGCGAGGCTCGAAACGATTGCGCCTCTTCCTGCTTTAGAGACGACCCGCGAGGCTACCACATCCCTCGCGCGCGTCTTCGTTGGGCGCTGGCTGGGCCGCCGCGGTACAGTATCGGATGTACAGTGTCACTGCATGACCTCTTTTTGGTCTCTTCAGCGCATTTTTTTTTTTTGCCCTCCCCCATTGAACCACCACCCTGAACTGTGCCCCCCCTGCAAACCAAGGCTAAAGCCTAGCACCAACTGGAATAGTGGGGACCCGCGAGTCCATGCCTTTTTCCTTCTCCTGTAGGTTCCTGACCCTTGTGCCCTTGGCCCTTGGCCCATGGCCCATGTGTCGCTGTCTTCCCACCTCTTCTCGGGGACCACTCGTACCTCGCAGAGCAGGGGAGCAGAGGTACTTGTGCCATGTACCTCCCGTGCCTTGCTCGAGGCACGGGCAACAGCACGGGCAACAGGGTACGTACCCAGAGTCAGGCGCTCTGGCCAGGGGAGGGGGGGGGGGTTGGTACCTCGGGTAAAGTACCTCCGTCTGAGAGCTACCTCCACTCCCAGCCACTGGCCGCTAGGGTCCAGGTTCTCCCGTATGTGAGATACACGCCCTTTGATCTTTTCGCAGTCTCAGTCCTGTCCTGAGCTGTCTCGTTGCTGGCGACACTCCACTGCGCCGCCGTCGAGCCCACGCCCCCCAGCGACTCTCTTCTCAGTCGCAAAGTGAGAGTTGACCTGTGCCGGGTCGCCCCCCCAGTCCACTGTACCTCTAGCGTTCCCCCGTCTCACGCTCTCGCTGCACGCACTATTTGCTCGCTGGCTTGCACATCTGCACCTCTCTGCTTCCAGGGCACCACTCGCGCTGCTGCACCTCTGGCACCGACCTCACATCATCCCTTCCTCGCCGCTCGCCTGTTTCTGGTCTGCTTTCCTCCTCTTTTCCCCTCGTCTCATCCGACTTGCAACCTGCATCACCCATTTGCTCCTCGCCGCTTTCATCGCCCTCGCTCACTCAGTCTTTCTGCCTCGCTGCCATAAACCGGCAGCGCTCATTCTACGAGCCGGGGGCCATCGAAGCACTAGTGGCCTGAGGATCCTACCCCGATCGGCAGGTTCAAGCCACTCCCCCCCCCCTGGACCAGGTCCTGGCCCAAGAGCTTTCCCTCCCCTTTTCGTTAATATCGACTCTATCCACTCTGCAATCACCCTCACTTCAGTCACTCCTTTTGCCTTTCAGGCTCTCCTCTTCAACACCCCCCCTCTGTTCTTGACCCTCATCTCAAGTTCCTATCCTCCCCCTCCACCGCTGACTCTATCTTCATTCTTTTCCCTCCCTCATACCATCTCTCGTCCACCCGCTCGCCAGGACATTCGCTATCCGGTCAATATCGGGTTTGTCACCAATTCGCATCGCATTGACATACAAGAAAGTTTGGGAACCCAACGACACCACGACTCGTATGCACCCGCCTTCATTATATCCGCCACTCTCCCGCACCTGCATACCGTTCAAGTCGCCTCCAACTGTCTGAATGCAACAATAAACCGTTCGTAGCTCTTTGAAAGAGCTTCTCTTTGGCCTTGATTAGGCACATTCTATTGCTGGTTCCCATTGGGATCACAGGAGTCAATCCTAACGCCGCCGCCCAGGATATCTCGACTCGAGTACCACCTCGCTCACTCGAAGCCTACAACACATCTTAATATTCAGCAAAAATGACGGGACCAAGCGATTTGACCCACCGAAGCCCCTCGGGCGGCGCTCTCGCCCTCGAAGACCGATTTGAAGTGTTGAAGGAGATTGGAGATGGCAGCTTTGGAAGCGTCGTTTTGGGTAGAGTCCGAACTGCTGGCTCCAACATTGCCCGCCGAGGCACTGTCGTAAGTTGCATTCCCTTGTCTTGTGCTCCGCGAGCTCGTCCGTAACCAAGGGTTTAGGTTGCCATCAAGACAATGAAGAAGACCTTTGAGTCTTTCCAGCCCTGTCTTGAACTTCGAGAGGTCGTCTTCCTGCGCACACTTCCTCAGCACCCTCACCTTGTCCCCGCTCTCGACATCTTCCTGGACCCCTACAGCAAGAAGCTGCACATCTGCATGGAGTACATGGAGGGCAACCTGTACCAGCTCATGAAGGCCCGGGACCACAAGGTCCTCGACAATGCCAGCGTCAAGAGCATTCTCTTCCAGATCATGCAGGGTCTCGAGCACATTCACTCTCACCACTTTTTCCACCGCGACATTAAGCCCGAGAACATTCTGGTCACTACTTCTGCTCACAGCGACTCAAACACCTCCTTCCGACGATATTCGGCCCTAGTGACCCCTCCCTCCACTCCTCCCACCTACACAGTGAAGATCGCCGATTTTGGTCTCGCCCGTGAGACGCACTCGAAGTTGCCCTACACTACTTACGTATCAACAAGATGGTACCGTGCCCCCGAGGTTCTCCTACGAGCTGGAGAGTACTCTGCTCCTGTCGATATCTGGGCTGTTGGTGCCATGGCCGTCGAGATTGCCACTCTGAAGCCCTTGTTCCCCGGTGGTAACGAAGTCGACCAGGTTTGGAGGGTCTGCGAAATCATGGGCAGCCCCGGAAACTGGTACAACAAGGCCGGCGCTCGTGTCGGAGGAGGAGATTGGCGCGAGGGTACTAGACTGGCTGGCAAGCTTGGCTTTTCGTTCCCTAAGATGGCTCCTCACTCCATGGATACCATCTTGCAGTCACCTCAGTGGCCTACGTCTCTGAGCCAATTTGTGACCTGGTGTTTGATGTGGGACCCCAAGAACCGACCTACTTCTTCCCAGGCTCTTGCCCATGAGTACTTTGTCGACGCTGTCGACCCCATGCGTCCTAAGTCCTCTGCTTCCAGAATCCTCGGCCGCAAACAGTCCGATATCAGCCGGGGCAAGGATTCTACAGCTACTACTCCTACCTCTTCTTCCAAGCAGTCTTGGTTCCGCAAGTCTCTCATTGGACGATCAGAGAACGGCGAGCCAGTGGCAGCTCCCCAGATCACCACCAAGGACGCCTCCGCTCCTCGACCCGCTCCCGTCGCCGCTACGCCCGAGCTCCAGGCTCAAAACTCGGCGAAGCAGCGCGCTGGTGCAGGCAAGAGGACGACATGGACCAACGGTCCCTCCAACGTGGCGCCCATGCCCATCTTACCTACGATTCGGCCCATTTCGCCAGTCCCGGATGCTGTAAATGCCCGCGCCAACAACGGTTACGATGCGAACGCTAACGGACATGGCCAGGGGAAGACCAAGAAACTTGGCCGACAGCTGTCTGTCGCATCGAGCACCAACAACTACACGGAGATGCACCGACAACAAGCCGAGCGTGCCCTCAACGGAACTGGCAACTCTGGACTCGCCTCCCCTCCAGGGGGGCAGAAGGAGAGCTTTTTTTCACACCTCAGGAAGCGTGCACGGCGTTTCTCCGGACGACACCAGACCCCAGTCTCCCCAGCCTACGACGACTTGGAGGCCCAGGCTGGATGCGGTCCTTGGGCTAGCAACCGGTCGTCAATGGTTATTGACCAGCAGGCACAACCGGTCCCAGCTCCAAAATCGGAGGTTTACGAATCCCTGGACAAGGCTCTCCGCGACGTCCAGAACAACCTTGACGCCCGCCCTCCCGTCCCAGCTCACCAGGTTTCGCCCACGAGCAACCTCAAGCGTCACCACTCCCTTCCGCACCACCAACCCAGATCCGTGGATAACCTCATTGGTGCCGCCCGTACTGGCCCCGTCTCGAGTCGCACCAGAAGAGCCCAGGCAACCCACGGTGTTCACCAATATGAGGCTCCCGATGAGGAAGAAGAGCTCCTTGACGAGGCTCTCACGTCAACACAGCGAGCCATGAAGCGCATGGACCGTGAAGCTCACAGCAAACCTCTACGACAGTCGGCCAGTAACCTTGGCCTCAGCAACCCCTACCCCACTCCTTCTCCTTCAGCCAACGGCAACCAGGTCCTCTTTGGAGAGGGTCAGGAAGCCGTGACGCCCAGGCCCCTTGACCTGAACAAGAAGACGGATGATCAGTACAAGTGGCCCACGCCTCCTTATGAGGAGAGCGAGTGGGCCGCTTCTGCGTCGGCCAGCATCTGGGCTGCCAGCAACCGCTTCTAAAATGTCTATGCATACGGGAACCTAGCCCGGTACGATTACGTCCAGTGGTGTGGAAAAAAGTTCTTGGTGTATCATCTCGCATGGTCACGGTGTTTGGTGTTCAAGCACAATGTTATTTTCATTGTTGTGCAGGTGGTCATTTTCTGATTTCATATTCTGGCTTGGCTATAAAACCGCTTTTTCGATTCGACTTTGCAACTTCTTTCGACGTTATATCCGAATACCCGGCCCTATGGGCGCCGCCGACTGCTCATTTTTCGTCTTATTTTTTCGTTTCAGTCGCCTCGAGTATCAAATACCCCTTATAGACCGAGACAGGCAAGCTCAGACGCACTATGCTTGAAGCAAATGCCACACTACAACTGGACCAAACTATTTCCTTTGTCAAAATTTTCTTATATAAGATGGCGGTTTGGAGTATGAGGTGCTTTGGTTGGACGTGGACCAACTTCTTTTTTATTTTATTTCTTCCTTATTTGTCGTTTCATAAAGGGTCGATCAGGATACCTTTCATGCGGATAGGGGGAATGTCCTTTTACTATTTTGAAGCTGTTGTAAAAAAGGTCAGCGAGCATAGTATTATTATTCTTATTACTTGTGTTTCATTATTTTTTTTACTTTTTTTTTTTTTTTTCTTTGTCGCATTGCTTCAAGAGGAATCACCGATTAGAAGGGATTTTTAAGGCCAGGATGCCCGGACTATAGTTTGCAATATAACGGTCGACGACATGGTACATATAATTTTTGGTGGGAGGCAGATGAATCGAGGTTCGGACAGACAGGCCTGTACCTAAGCGCGACTTGAAAGTAATGGATCGAGTGGAAAACTCTACTTTGCATAAACAATCTTATCAGATCTCATAATGTGCCCTTTGTGCGTGATACGTGTCTCACCGATGAGGATCCGGATCGACAGGGTCTGGATGTCTTGAGCGGGATGGGATGTGTGGTGGTGATCCTAGGCAGTTCAGGCTCCAGGAACCGAGCATGGTGGAGTTCATCCATGGTCTGGGTGTGGATGTGGTGCAGTCGGGGAGCTCGAAGTTAGTGCGTAACTAGATGGCTGGCCATAGTCAAAGCGTCCTGGCTATACCAAGTGTCGGGTTATTGCAGGCAGGATGGAAATATTTGGATGCCTGGAAGGGGCCATGCCTGCGAGGGGACTGACTGGCATGCAAGGGACGTTTTGGACGAGCGTGGCTTAGATGCGGCCGCCCATGACGTCGGCCCTGATATTGTGGAGCTGCACAGATGGCGAGTGAGGTGATGGGGAGAAAAAGTTGACTGTGTGTGTTGGCCAAAGGTCAAAGTGGTGATGGAAACCGTAGAGAATATATCTGCTTCGTGCTCAAACCCATCGACCATGAGGCGCCGCACTCATGGCATCAATGCGAATCAGCCTGCAGCGCAGCAAGGCCGACTCGGACGTCACGTGTCGCGGGCGGCCAGTGAGGATCCTTTGGCGCATGCCGCATCGTAAGGCTTAGGCAGCACACTTCCCCTGGTCCCGCTTCCTTAATTACTGAACGGAGGTGAGCTGGCACGACTGCGAGAGAAGAGAAAAAGGCGGCGATAGCCTTTGCTCCTGCTCCCGAGACTCCTCCCTCTTCCACCCATCACTTGTCGCTTATCGCTCCGGCGGGTCGTTGTTTTCCGCACTGACAAGCGAAGCGAGCGACTCTCTTGTCGGCTGACGATTGGACGAGGAGGGGTTGTGCTGTGCCGTGGTTCGCGAGTGCGTCTGAATCGAATGGAGTCTGTAAGACGACGTGGTCCCCTTGAACCAAACCTGCCGCCTCTGCTCGCTCCAGTCCGACGAGGATAATCCCCGAGTTTCTCTGCCCGGGTCCACAAGGTGCATCGGCATCAATCCAACCACGTTGGCGTGGCCTTCTTTCTGCGCGGGGGAGGGGTAAAAAGTGCCATGGTAACGGTCCATGCGACGTGAAAGGAAAAACCCGTGTTCCAGTCCAAAGAAGCAAAGCGAAACGACGAGTAGACTGACGACGACTTGGCCGCAGCCATGAATCTCAATCTCCCCATCCGGACCAGCACCAGCAGCCGGCGCAACCAGGAGAGCCGCAACTACTTTACGAGCTACACACCCCCGAGCTCCACCGAAGCCATCAATGGCCCCGTCCGCGAGCCCGCGAGGGAGCAGCCGCCCTTGGGCGACCGCTTGATTGTGGGTGTCGACTTTGGAACCACCTTTTCAGGGTCAGTCTGCCTTTGTATTTTTTAATTTTTATCTTATTCTTTTTTTCCGGATGCGCTCACCGTAGGGAAAAAGGCTAACACCAACTGCAGTGTCGCCGCTGTCTACACCTCTACGCCTGATGATGTTGAAATTATCAAGACTTGGCCTGGCGGCAATGGCATCACCTCGGACAAAGTTCCCACCGAGATTGCTTATGACTTTCCCGCCAATGCATCCCCAGGCACTGAACCAACAGTGAAATGGGGCTTTCAGTTCAAGCCAGAGGAGTCGCGTCTGCGATGCATCAAATTGTTTCTCGACCGTTCTCAAAAGCTACCCTTTTATGTGAGCCCGCTTGACACAGCGGCGCAGCTGAAGCGCTTCAACAAAAATGTTGTCGATGCCGTCAGCGATTACCTAACTCAGATCTACAAGCACACCATGGACACACTAACTCGTCGATACGGTGAATCCTTCATGGCTTCCACCAAGGTCGAGTTTGTTCTAACATGTCCGGCCGTCTGGAGTGATGCGGCCAAGAACACGACCCTCCAAGCCGCCGAGCGGGCTGGCATGGGAAGCAGGTCCGAGATTCAGATGATTAGTGAACCAGAGGCTGCAGCAGTATACACGCTAAAGGCCATCCAGCCGAATCATCTCAATGTAGGAGACAACTTTATTGTCTGTGATGCAGGTGGTGGCACCGTTGAGTAAGCTTTCTCCATCTGTCGATGGTACCTTCAACGGTTTTATGCTAACGTACCCAGTCTTATCGCCTATAAAATCATGTCTCTCAAACCACTCAGAGTAGAAGAATCTGCCGTGGGAACAGGAGGATTATGTGGTAGCGCATTCTTAAACTATCGTTTCGAGGAACATGTCAGAACTCGCCTAGGCCAAAGCAGGTTTGACGAGATGAAATTGAAGAAGGGGAAGACATGGCAGATGGGTCTTCGCTACTTTGAAGAGTTTGTGAAACGAAACTTTAACGAGGATGAGCACCAAGAGGTCAACGTTCCGTATGTGATGACCCCTTTCCAATATTTGACGTCGCTGACCGATTAGGTTCCCTGGATTGCCTGATGATGAAGACGCCGGCCTAGACTCTGGTTTCTTGGTCATGTCAGCAGAGCAAATCAAGGACATTTTCGAGCCTGTCGTAAAGGAGGTGTGTGACCTTGTGCAGGGCCAAGTAGAAGGTCTGCGAGCCAAGGGTGGCATCGTCTCGGGCATCGTCTTGGTTGGAGGTTTTGGTCAGAGCGACTACCTCTATCGTCGCCTGAAGTCCCACTTCACGAGTGCTGCTCCACCGCCGTACAGCGAGCGCCCAACACACGCAAATCTCAATGCCACCCAAGAGGCTGGCTCTATTGAGGTCATGCAGCCTGTGTATGCCTGGACTGCCGTAGTAAGAGGTGCTGTCCTTCGAGGCCTGGAGGGCAACATGGTCATCTCTCGTAAGTCTAGAATGCATTACGGTACATCATACGCTACCGTGTATGATGAAGAAAAGCACTCTGTAAGCGAGCGATACTGGTCGCCGCTCTGGGAGAGGTGGATGGTATCTGATCGTATGCAATGGCACATTGCTAAGGTATGTCCTGTCTTATCTCTCCGCCCCCGAACCATGCTGACACATCACAGGGCGAGGCTTTATCTCCATTGGCACCCATCGCTTTTCACTACACCCGAAACTTCCGCCCTGGCCAGTCTCTGATTGTGACAGACGATCTCATCGCGTCTGATGCTGACGAACCTCCTGCGGCATACACACGCGATCTCATTCACGTTTGTACATTAACCACGGATCTAAATGCTGTACCTAGAAGTCTCTTTACGCGACTTACCACGACTAGGGGTGTGGAGTTTGACAATTTGGACTTTACTTTGGAAATGCGCATGGAATCAGCTGGGCTGACGTTTGAGCTCAAGGTGGATGGTGTGAGATATGGAAGGGTCGAGGCTGAGTTTCATTCCGCCACGTAGGCTTGTTTTGGGTGCGGGAGTTGTAATGGGATAAACGGCCGAGAGTCATTTGGCGACAAAATACAGTATGGGCGTGTGCCCATGTTTGATGTTTTTATTTTGGTGCACAAGTTCTAATTTGAAGTGTTTTGTGTGTTCAAAGGCTTGGTCCTCATCTAACGAGACGAGCGGAAGGACATCATTTCTTTTATTTTAACAAGATATCCTCATACTGATGCTCATATCTAGTTGTTGCCCTGGTCACCTTATCTTACCATGATGGTATCCCTTTCACCATCCACTGTCTTTTCCGACCGATTCTGCCAAAAGCTGAGGATGGAATATTCCACTCAGAATAAAGAACCGACATGAAGAATTTGAAGACGCTAGCTGGAATGGACAAACCTTCTGACCACACTCTACTATAATCTGCGTCCACGGGTGACTAGTCCAGGTATTCGGGAAGGGTCAACAGGGCGGACTCCACTTCTTCAAGCGCTTTACTCAACGCAGCTGCCGTAGTTTGCATACTGGGGACAACGTCTTTGATGAGCTCCATTCGTTCCATACCCTCGATTCTGTCTTCGTGGTCTACAACCGGCTTGTTTCGGCTTGCCTGACCTGCACGGCCAAATTTGACGATGCGCCGGCGCCCATAGGCAGTAGCTAGATTAAGGTTATGTGCCGTGACGCGGTGCTTTTCCCATCTGTCGTATTTGATCATGCTTTGAACTTTGCTGGATTCGAGGTCAAGGAGGCCATCAAACTTGATGTTCTTCGAGCTCACTGAGCGATCCTTAGCGTCCTTGTACATCCACCGAACGCTCTGCTGCTGGTACTCGAGGATGGGAGCGATGAAAACTGGGGCACCGGCCTGGCGGGCAGCATCCATCTCGGAGATCTTGGATCCCTCAGCGGTTCTCTTGAGAGTTGGAATCGGGCTGTCCTCTCGGAGCATGCCGACTTGGAGTGTGATGTTGCGGGGATTTCGTTTGGCAAGCTGGGGAATGACTACCCAGGCGTTACTCGAATCCCACTTGTTGAAGATGTTCCTGAAAAGCACATCCCAATCATCTGATGTAATTTTGACATCGTCGACTGCTGATTTGGGTTCACACGAGCACTTCCAAATCACAACAATATCCCTCAAAACATTCTTCTCATGTGCGCTCAAGTCGTCTTTCGAAGAGATAATACGTGTAGGAGGCGGGTTGTATGGAGTCTGAGGGGAGCCAGCGGCGCTATCACCGGAACTGGGCGTCTTACGGGTTGATCAGTTCGGGAGGTCCAGAAGAGGAGACGAGAAGAAGCATACCTTGCAATCTTGGTCATCGCTATGAGGCTGCGTATTTCCACCAGAAAGTGCCGGTGCAAAAATGTTGTTCCTTGGCGTGAAGGTGGATCTGGTGCCGGGTTTGAACATCCTACGAAGCGATCAGTTGAGCAATTCAGAAGAGGGGATGAAACACACTTTGCAAACTTGAGGACGATCCAATAGGAAAGCCTTCAGAGTTTGGGGTGGATGGCTTCACAGAATAAAACTTGCTGTCATGAAAGAAGAAGGCTGATGGTTTGAGCAAGCTAATGGAATTTTGCAAACGAGAACGTGACTGCCAGTGGCAAGAAATATGCCAGTGTGTGCAGGGCAACCCTCTCAAACAACTGGCGGCAGCTGACAACCGCCCACAAAACTGAATCACTGCTTCTTTTAGCCTACCAAGGGAAATTTGGCTACTGGTATGATGCGTATAGATTGATCCCAGGTCCAAAATCTTGTAGTCGAGGGCTGGGTTCTGGGACTCCGCTCGAACACACTCGTGGTGTATATGATGCTGCGAGTTATATTTGTTGGTCATTGACATCCCTTCTGGCCTCGAGTCACTTTTGTGTGATATTTTTATGGGCTATGCCAGTTGCCACATGCCTCCGCCTAGCAGCCCAAAGATTCTTTTTCGCCTTGCCTCCTGGCCCCGTTCGCCCCGTGCTTGTTTTTGGTCGCCTGCATCAACAGCGCTACCATTCTGCATTGCAGGGAACGCAACTACGACGAAAGCTGGCGGTCATGTCTGTGAGATTTTATCTTGTTAAAATCAGGTAAAGGTGCGAAAGGGAGCAACTTTTAAATTTCTGAATAAAAGCAAAATATAGACGACAATTTTCATCATTTGGCAGCCAACATCAGTGCGTTTGCTGAGTAAACAATTTCCTGCTCAGAGAATCCACCTTAAGAAAGAAAATGCTGAAATACGAAGATGAAAAACACAGGCGCGCTTTTGGGTTCGAA
This sequence comes from Calonectria hongkongensis, assembly GCA_017140755.1. Taxonomy (NCBI): domain Eukaryota; kingdom Fungi; phylum Ascomycota; class Sordariomycetes; order Hypocreales; family Nectriaceae; genus Calonectria; species Calonectria hongkongensis. The sequence goes on from JAACJA010000008.1 coordinate 2,059,836, forward strand.
ACTCCTTTTGGGGCGAACCAGTTTCGTCAAATGCAACTGAGCTAGACAACTTTCACTAACTTGGGTTTTTCGTGGAATATGGCCCAAGGATAATCTGGTAAAGTGGTGGATAAAAATTGGTATTTGCGCTCAAAAGTGCCGGTGTAAATATGTAAAGCGTATAACTTGTCTGCTTGCCGGAAAATTAGTCTCCAGATTTGATTGTTGTGCAAAAGTGCTTACAATGTCAAAACGATGAAAGACGTTCCCTTGTTCTCGCCATTTTCGATGAGCGCTCTTGATGTTGGCGGTAAATGGTAATACTCGATGATTGAGTGTAAAGCTCACCATTAAATGCTGGTTGCTGTCTTCCTCCAGAAATGCTGTGTAAATATTTGTAGATTGAACTTGATGTTGGCTGCAAACCCGTACGCGGAACATTGAGACTTGAAGCGGCCAGAAGTTGCTCGGAGAAATTGCTTTTGTGCTCTGGCTATTGTTATATGAATGTAGTGAGCTAGGATTTCATGAGCATCTTCTTAAATCGAAGCTTTCGTTGGCTGTTGTGGATTGTGACCATCACAAAAACGCAATATTTGTGATTTGGGTCTGGACAACGATCTTTGCTTGGATCGCAGATCTTGGAAACTCTTGCGCCAAAGTAGCTGATATGCAAAAGACAAAACCAGATGTCCAGACGCCCTTGGTCAAGAAAAGATTGTAGGCGGCTACGGGGGATGTCTCGCGCGAGCATCATGTAGAGTAATGGGTCTTCGCTGAGCGTGGCGCTGTTGAGTTCACCAACAACATAGAACGGGGTTGCGAGTTCGGCAACTTGAATCAAGTGTTGGGATAAAGCACTGGTATCGCCTCTGGAGAAAAAGGGACGCTGCCGCTTGCGATAATCTTCTTCATCGGGTTCAGCGCTAGAAATAGAGTTACGCAACGACTGCACACCCGCTTGGTCATGTTGTTGCTGCGCCCTGAACTTTTCTACGTCAGCCTTCAGCAGTTCAACTTCAGCCTCCAGCTTCTCGCGAAGCTCGACGAGACGCTTATTTTCAACCCTCAGGTTCTCTGATGACTTGGTGGCGGACCTGAGATCTTCTTGGCAGCGATCATGTTCCAGTCCAAGGCTTTCCATTTCCTGCCGTTGGTGTCTTAAGGCCTCGAGTGAACTAGATTCGGCAGATTTAAGCTCTTCAACTTGGCTCAAAGCGGTTTGAAGGTCCTCCTTTGTCGCACGAAGGCTAGTCCGCGTTGCGCTGAGGTTATACTCCAACTCTCCGATCATCGTCTGTAGCGCCTCTTTCTCAGGTATGCTGCTGAGCATAACTTGCATGCGATCCTGAATGTCAACTGCCAGTGCCTCTTTGCCTTTGTAAACATTTAACTGTGCCTGCAACTCCTCGGCCCATTTTTGTGAATCGTTCAGCTCTCCGTCTTTCGTCTCGAGCTGCTTCACCCGCTCAGCAATGGTCTGCAAGCTGTGGTAGTTTTGAATGGCAGTCTTCTCAAATTGAAACTTGATGTTTTCTAGCTTAAACTCGGCCTCTTTGTAGATATTCTCATCCTCTTGTCCCAGCTGATCCAGGGCGGACTGGAGCTCGGTGGATATGTTTTTGATCAGCGACAAAAGTTGAGGGAGCTCTGATGGGTGTCGGTGCGTCAGACCACCGAGGTACTCGATGAACATGATTTTTTGCCTGAAAATTTCCATGGTGGCTGGTGCGGTGAAGTCTAGCAGGATGTTAGATTTGGAGAGGGTTTGGGGTAGGTGAGGCTGTGCACTTGGTGTTAATCGCAACTTGGGAGCAAAGGTAATGATCGCCCGCATCTGGAGGTTCTTTGTGAGGCGTTTGCATCATGTGCGCATTTTTAAGTCGCTGCATTCTCGAATAAACTTGACACTGTCTGCCAAGTGGCCAGCGTAGCTTAACAATGAAGCGAACTCAATTCTTCCCAGTTCTCAAGCGCCGTTTGGGGACTGGATGAGGAGTAGCATCAAAATTCCAAAAAAAAAATTTTTTTTTAAATTTTTTTGACCTTATTAGGCTTCGGCGACGAGTTTGCGCGGAAAGTATGAATCGTGAATGCAATCATTCGATCTCCACGATTGCTTCCTATTCTAGGGACACCCCAGCCGCGAAAAAGAAAAAGAAAACAGGTCGAAGTAAACAAGAAATGGAGTAATACATAATTTAAAAACTCTGGGAGGGGGGTTGACTTCATTCCAGCTTCGTACTTCAGCACAGAGAGTAAAATGTGATCGTCACAAGCTCCAGCACGATAGTAACCACTAACAATAAACATGTAGCCTAAGTCCCAGACACAAATTAATCTATTCTTCCTATAAATATCATTCTATCTTATCATGGTCACATAGATCACTAGCGCTCATCAAATGAATGAGAGAAGATCTTTGCGTCGCCTGTCAACCACAACCCAGCTTTGCTTTGAACTCTCACCAGTGGATGCGGGGCCCGAAATATCTTCCCCTTCCTCCGCTTGATCATCTCCTGGCTCTGGGTACTTTTTAATATGCTCGAGCGCCCATATCAATTCTTTACCCATGACTGGAGGGATTCTTCCGTCGCCGCTCAGGGTACCGAGACCAGCAATCTCGAACAGGTTTGTAAACCAATCAAGCGTCTCTCCGGTCTCCCAGTTGATGTCATGAAACTTGATCCCATTAGTCTTGGAATATGCCTCTCGCTCCCTTTCCCATCTTTGCTGTTCCTCAACTGGCGGCAGTGGCTTCGAATGTCGACCAGACCAAAGCCGCGCGATAGCGATCGCTTGGTACTCGAAGCTGCGGAACGTCAGTACCCGCGGGATTCCGACGGCAGCCAGAGTGGGAAAATCTTGTATAAACGTGTGTTGGTAGACGTTTCTCAATTTTCCTTTTGCATAGTCCCATAGAGGGCGCCCGTTGACTTCGGCGTTCCAGAAAGGAAAAGACGGTCTATAGCCAGTGCAGTAAATGACTTTGTCCACATCATCGAGGGTCGTGCCATCGGCAAAAACGATGGCACCATCGCCCTTGAATTCTGAAATAACCGGCTTCCACGCAATACCGTCTGGCGGATTCTTACCATCCCACCTGGATTTCGACCGCCGTGATTGGTACACTGGCAGTTTGGCTGCTTTGATAAGCTCAATCGCGACATCGTGCCCGGATGCCGAATTGCCGATGACCACCACTTTTTGGTCTTTGAAGGCGTACGGCTGTCTGTATCCTTTTGAATGAACGATGCGATCGGGATATTTTTCAATGTACTCGTCTAATCCTTTGACGTGTGGTATCTGAGAACACATTAGTTCTGTTTATTTGAGATTTTGGAAGACTCCTTACATAGGGAACAGAGTAGTGTCCGTTTGCAAAGATGACCGCGTCAAACTTCTCCTCCCACCAGACATCAACATTTCGATTCTTGTCAAATCTTCGAAGTGTGAGCTTCCAGGACTCTTCACCGCGTTGTGAGCCGTCTATCTTAGTCACATCCTCAACAGTCGTGTTGAGCACCAGAAGCGGGTCGACCTTGTGTGTCGACACGTAGTTTTCAATGTATTGCCGCGGAATGTAATGAGGCGCAAAGGGTCCATATGCAAATCGAGCATCGGAAAAACACATGGCAATATCGGGCACATTTGTACTGCAACAGTCAATTTACGTCTACGAGCGGCGACAAACACCAGAACCCACGTCAAAGACTCATAAATCGGCGTCTGAGTAAAACGCTCCTGTTTGGAAGGCCGAGTGGCCCGGGGCAGGTTCTCAGGTATCTCTAAACGCGGATCAACGTCTGGGGGCAGTCCGCCAGGCTGAATACGAAAGTTAAATGTAGGATTGGGGTCATGAATCCTAACAATAATTAGCATGTGGAAACCGTCGGACATTGCCAACAAACCAAGTCCCTCCCGCTGTCTCTCGTCGCTCAAATACCCTTATTCGATCAAAATAATTCTCTGCCTTTAGAGCGGCGGCTGTAACGGAGCCTGGGCTTGTTAGCCGCGATCAGGATGTAAGTGGTGGCGCACATACCAGAAGCCCCAGCGCCGATGATGGCTACTGACTTGATTCGCAGACCTCCTCCCATGATAAATTATTTCCGGTTGATTAATTGAGATCGCTGGAATGGCTCGATTCTTAAGAGGGGGAAGCGTCGGCATCCCGCATTCGCCATCCGTGAGAGTCATTCCATCATTACACGTGACACTATGTGATACTGGGATAAGCCAAATCATAAAATGCTGAATAAAAATAATTGAAACCATAATAAAAATGGCATATAATACGAACTAATTCTGCAATAAAAAGATTGCAGCGCATAATTGGGTATTTCTCGTGTACCAATCAACGTATGTCCGTTGCAACATTACCCACACGACCCGAACATCATGATCCAACTCCCATTGGTATTTTTTTTTACCTCGTGAGCTTGAAATGTCAAGCAATTATACCACCTCGACTTAATTATTATCATGTCCTGCGCTCCTCCTGGCTGACACCGGCCTCTTTATCCGCTGCATAGTTATCAGCCGGCATTTCCACAGGCTCAACAGGCAATTCCGCGGGCCGCGTCTGGCTGTCCAATTGAGCGTATTGTGTTCGCTGCGAATTTGTCGAATCGAGTTCCGTCCGCGGCGAGCTATTTGTAGGCACGCTGCGTCTTGACGATGGGGCATCGAGCTCGCCGTACCTCGACTGTGGTGTCTCAAGCTCAGGTGGCCCTTGATTTGTCGCGGGCGCAGCGGGGTTCTGTATGCCTGGTCCGGCCGGCGCCTTGGCTACATTGGGTTCCGAACCTCGATTTCGTTGATAGAGATCGTAGCAATCAAGCCCGAAGAACGTAAGATGAACAAGCCTGGTGCGGTGAGCTACAGTCCTCTAACAAGAATGGGTACACTCACAGTAGAAGAATGGCAAAAGCCAAGGCCGCACGGGCTGAGCTACTCAGACTGCTGCCGCCGGACCACCATGTATTTCCATCACCATCGGAACCTCGGACAATCGCGACGGCAAGAAAGGTAACCCAGAGGGCCAACTCAATCGTGATGTGGATATATGCGTGAACCGGGCTGACACCTTGGCGCCGCCTGATTGAAATGACGTCAAAAATGTCCCATGCCAATGCGATAAATGCCTACAAAACGGTCAATGCTGTCGAGACATGGGCTCGAGCCACTTACCGGTGGGCCGTAGTAGGCAAATTGCCACCCACTTCTTCCCGCAGTGACGGTAAGTGGGGGGATACATGAAATGATGAGAGCAATGCAAAAGAGGCCGGACGCAATACGAAGACCAAACTTGACCTGAGAGTATATTTCTGGAGCCTTGTTGTCTTGTGGGAAGGGTTGCTTTTGTGAGTATGGCTGGAAAGGAGGCTGCTGGTACTGTTGGATCGAGGTGTATTGTGGTTGCCTGTATGGAGACTGCGCTTGTTCGGGATCGTGCAACGGTCGATAGTGTTGAGACGGCGGCTGGTTCATGATGCCAATTGCTTATGTGAATGGCGTTGAAAGTCTTGACCTGTTATTGGCGAGCACACAAAAGAGTGAGTGCGAGATATCAAGTCCGAGGTGCGAAAACCGGAACTAATAGCAGGAGGCCAAGGCCAAGATATGGAGCTCAGCGGTCTGTTTTTAATTTGACTTGCTCCATAACAACTGAAAAATCAAGGCCGGGCATCTTTCTCAAACAGCATGACACCACCCAAAGTTGCTTCGCCCCAAGCGAAGCGTGGCTTGGGCAGTGAATCGGTTGGCCAACAGGGCGACGCCTTTAGCTTGATGCAGCTAGGATATGCAATAATGGTGTATATGCATGAGATCTTGGCAAAGCTTGATCTTGATACCGAAATCGTTTGCCGGCAGTATGATTCCAAAGATCATTTCGGCGTTTTTGTTGATCAGCCCTCGTTCAAGTGCCGTGGATTGTGAATTGATGCCCAAGTTTCACAGGAAAGCCGTAGATTTCTAAAAATTCTCGATACTTGACACTTGATGAACATTCGATAATCCAGATAGCTTACGTCTGCAAACTGCAGCGTTGGGTGGCATTGCATGTTTCAACTTCCTGGTTTCTGCGTGGCTTGGCGGAAAAGCGGCAGAAGCGCACAATTGTTAAAAGCCGAAATGCGAACCGATGCAACCCAAGGGTTTTGACAAACCAGGGCATTCCTCGCCTCATTCGCTGCCCATATTCAAGGATGTCGGTTTAAGCCACGCGATGTCGTGGCCCCCCCTGCAAAGTATAAAGTACCGCTCTGCCCTGTGTCAAAACCCACAACCACGAAATAGAGCCCAGTCCCTCGGTTTAGGGAGCCCAACAGGGCTACCGCAGGTGGCACTAGTGTCCGCTACATCCGATATTCAAGGGCCGTTGAAGCTCAGATATTCGTTCTCAGCTGGCGACCCGATGTGGAACCCGAACCCGAGCCTCGTGAGCTCCACAGTTCGGATCATGCTAATATCGTAAAAGCCTCTCTCAAGTATTTTGTGTCATTTCCTCTAACGACAGTTTCTGTTTTAATGGGTCATTTCATCCTTTTATTGGTGGTTTTTCAAATCATCTTTCCCTTTCGGGCCAATGAAGATCCAGGCCAGCCCCGTCATTTATCAAACTGAGCCTCGTCTTGTAATCACATTCGTTAAAAAACTTTAACGAACACCATAATTCTAGAATGTTTCATCAATTACTCGCCCCGTCTCTGAAAATTAATTTTATCTTTGTTCATGCTTAATACTGACCTGTCGATTATCGCGTTGTTGCCCCGGAGGTGATACTGAACCAAAGTTAGTCAGCGGACTGATCAATTTCGTCCCAATATGCCATGGATAGCTGAGAGATGTTGGATCCTACTCAAGCGTGGTTTCAAATTAGGTAGCCTAATTTGATACGATATCGTTAGGCAAGTTTGGTTACCGTCCAAAACCATTCACTACCAAAGCTGTGGACTCTTGGATATTTAACATTGGGCAAGCGTAATTATTATTAATTATGAAGTTTTCTCGCCGTCTTAGGGTATCTTTTAATGCTTAACCGGCCCAATAAAATGCCAAAAAATCTCCCCAACTTGGCTTCTTGACATATTTGTTGCGGCCTTTTCTATCAATTCAAGTGCTGATAGTGTTTCCGTCACCTGGCGGTTCCTTGAGAGGATCTTCTGCTTTCTGTAGCTAAAACGGATTGGTTCTGATGGATTCACACCGTTTCTCATGAGCATTTGTACTGCCTGGGAGAATCTCACCGTACTAAAGGTAGGGAATGTCCACTCATTCACTAGAGCGTCCTTTGCTTCCTTCTGCCTCTGCTGCATGAAATCTTCGATAAGGTAATGCAAGCAATCATTTCGAGCATAAGGTCTCTTCATCAACACCTTGACACAATCCCAAGCTTGGCTGCGGGCTGCACAAGACACTGCTCTTTTCCAAAATATCGAATCATTGGGCTTGACGTGACTGGCCAGTAATAATAACATCTTGTGGTTTCCAGACCCTGCTGCCACGTGGAACGGATTTTGGCTGCTGATTGTGTCTGACTCGATTGGGAGGTACTGAAAATAGGGTTTTGCCCCAGATTCTACCAGTAGTCTTACGAGGAAAAGTGCCGCAGATGGGTTCGTTTTTGACCAGGAAACTATTGCCGACGATAGCGGGGAATGGAGTCGGTGAGTTGTGCCGCATTTACTGCAGCCGGTGTCGCTAGTATTCGCGCCGTTTGCAACCAGAAACCTAACAATCCTGACCTGTTTATCTATTTGATCAAAAGACTTTGGGTTCAGGGCACACAGCAGTGGCGTAAAGCAAGAATACTTTTCAACCTCGCCAGCGCATTGGGGACAATAGACAGCGTTGTGTGGCGGGTTGACATGTGCACCCGCCATGACCAAAGCCCAGACCGCGGCCTCGTTGCCAGTCCAAGCTGCATATGCTAATGAAGTATGATGGAATAAATGATTCTTCCGTTCCTCTGGTTGTTTGGACGCCCAAGGTGCTGTCAGGTTTGGATCTGCGCCGCACCTCAGTAGCGCAAAAACGCATTCGGTATTGGAATATTGTATTGCTTGACGGAGTGGTGTATCTCTAGCTGTAGAGCAAAAGTTTGGATCTGCGCCGTTAGTGACTGTAGCTAGAATAAACTCAGTGGCAGAAAGTTTTTGTATGCTAGCAAGCGTATGGTCCATTGCGGTTCGTGGCAGCAATGGAAGCATTTGTCTCCTCGCTCGAGACAGCTGAACCAACTCGGCATCATACTGCATGAGGGGTGCGATCTTCATAATTTCCCCATATAAATCCATGATTCCATTAAAGGAAACTTGAAGTGTTTGATTAGTAAAAAAGACATCTTTGCGGGGGCTGGTGATTAGATTATTTTGAGGAAATGAAAAATAGGACTGGGCCCCCATCCCAAGAGGTTGGTACGTTGCATTATTAGTGGGAGCCATATTAACATTCGAGGGGCAAGGCAAAGGTTCTGTTGAGTCGACAGTTGTCCCCATATAAGTCGTCTCAGCATATGAACTCAGAAGAGACATATCCTCGATCCAATCTTCAACTTTCTTGTTTTTTCTGGGAGGAGCCGCTTTGTGGCGAATAGATTTGACTCTTGCCAAGATTTCATCGGTACTGAGCTTGACTTCTTCAACCTGGGTTCGAATTATCTCAGTGTTGTGCTTGATCTCTTGACCAGTGGTGCTTGTCACAGAAATTAATGGCGAGATCATGGGGAATAGCCTTTAGGGAAACTTACACAGATATGGTATGCAGGCCAAGACTAAGGGCCAGCTTGTAAAACTCTAGACTTTTATACAACTTGTGGACATCATCTTGACCAAAAAGGGCCCACTTGGCCTTGGTCCATGTCTTGTCAAGCTCATATTTGCGAATACTTTCTTCAATTTGCTCAACTACAGATATACAGCCAGTCAGAATGGTGGCTATCTGTTGGACAAGAGCATCAGGCAGAGTGGGAGACAAGGAGCGCGTGATGGGGTCCAGAATTGCGGCTAGAGCTTGCATCTCGTTTGATATTTGATCAAGGTCCTCTGAGCAGCCACGAAAGTCACGCGAAAATCGAGTCAATGCCACTGATGTCCTCGCGATACCAGTAGCAAGGGCCAAGGACGTGGCCGTGATGGAGAGGGGATCCATGCTCTAGTGTGATAGCGATTGTCTCAGGGGTGACCAGAGGTGAGTTGGCTGCGAGCGAGCTGCGGCAACGGCCTCGACGCAGGGGTATTTGGGCACGGGTAAATACATGGGGAAATTTTCTTCCGACCAGTGGGTCTCGGCTTTTGGTTCACACAGCACAAGTTATTTTTACATGTTGGTTGTTGGTTGATGATGGTGTTCCTGGTTCATTGGCGTGGTCGCGTGACCCGTAACGAGGCGGGAACGACGCCACCTCGGGACGGAGCCAATGGCAATCGAAGCTAATATGCGGAGAGCAAGCCGAACTGCCGGTGGCTGGCCTTTTGTTTAGGTTCAATAATGCTTATGCTTATGAAAAAGGTTAGAGATGTGAGATTTCGGAAGCCTCAGAAAAGACTTTGCCTTGGGTTCTTACAAATACAACCTTAGCTAGAGGTTATAGGATTGCTAATAGAGGGCACCTAGTTTCGGCTTAGATCACTTAAATTGGCTAAATCTGCAGGTTTGGCTTTCAAATTATTTGACTACCTGACAACAATGAGGTGTTGATGCTACAGAATCACACTATCGAAGGCCCAGGGTTGGTGGGAGGCTTCCCCGCCAAAGACCATTTCCATCGCCTAGTCGTTTATTGTAACTTTTTTTTTTTTAATTTTTTCAACAACCAGCTATGCATAGACTACATAGCATTTCATTTGTCGGGTTAGGCGGTCTCAAGTGGAACAATTGTTAATGACTTCGACTCGGGCTAGGCTAACTGCTGGTGTTTTCGTGTTTGTGTGTGTGGTCACATGACCACGTGGGCTGCCAGCCAAGGCAGCGCGTTGCAGTTTCCAACAACCAGAATCGGATAATGGCCCCGAATAATGCGTTGGGAGAAAATGGTATCCTGGCAAGACGGAATCTGTATTCCGTGCTATTCATTGCGACGTGTGAGATACATGTATCGAGTGCGACAGAAATTTGGCAATTAGAAGAGGTTCATGTGTTGGAGAGGCGTCTGTCCCTATCGCGACCGGTAGCCGCGCCAAAAGTGTAATGGCTTTTTTTTGCTCACTTCGCCGCTCCAGTTGCTAGTCTTCTGGTGGTGCCCGCCCAAAGTCGTATCGAATTCAAGAGTCGGAAGGGTTTCGACTCTGACTCCAGCGAGGCGTTCGACTACTCCTCGGCCAATGTTCATGCATTCTTCTCTATACCGGGTAAGTATCATGACTCGCAGTTGACCCGATATTTGGGAAGCCATTCTTTCAATGTTTCGTTGGCATAAGTCGAATCAACACTGGTCATTGGGCAAGATGATGGTGCACCAGTGCATACGAGCTCTTTAATCCCCACTCCATACATAGATAGCCCCAAGAGCTGCCCTTGAGACGAAGATCTTGGACAACCATAAGCTTATGGTGGGTAAGAGGAAAGACAAAGACACCAATCATACTGGCCTGGAAAGTGTCATACACTTCTGTCTTCTTCGAGTGTGGGAATACGAAGGCCACGCTTGAAGGGATCTTGACTTCAGACTTATCTTGTGATAATCACGGCTGGACGCGGGAATGGTAGACGACAAGTCTAATAGTGCGTTGGCTGTTTCAGATCCATCCTCCTGCGAAAGAGCGCGACAGAAAAAGGTACAAGGGTGGATAGTATTAGCGAGCGGAATGCGATATAGCGCTTAAGTCATTAAAGTCGCTTATGCTGCGAGATGCAATACTGCTTCGCTGTCGCTGAACATTACCCGAGGCACTAGGTCAACTTGGTGATTTATCTTGTGAGTTTAAATGTGATGCCAAAGTCACCGCTCTAACCTGTCGGGTTTGTGTCCTTGCTCAGCCTGATGACAGGAATGCAACAGTGAAGCCCAAACAAGGCCAACGTCTGATTCATCCAAGTGGCGCCAGTTCTTCTAGCACTTCATTTACCTATTCATCAAAATCAATAGGTAGGGAATGAAGTCGGTCCCAGGACAAGTCTGGAGGCCAGAAGGCAATAGTTTCCGGCAGAGACTTGAGGAATTTCGTCGAGTTTCTGACAGCCGTTTGATGGTCTATGATGAGAGTGCTGCAGGTAATGCGCCGACACAACCAGCAATTGGCTGAACTGTTTCAAAACGCGGCGGCATGAGATATGCCGTTTTATCTGCTGCGCAATGAGGAAAGGATTGCGTGTCAAGGCTCTTCTTGTAGCAGTGGGATCGCTTTAGATGCCAGTGGCTAGATACGACACAACCACAAGTGCCGTTTTCTCAAAATGCTCCTGGTTTCGTATGGGCGCATCGAGATTGAACAGACAAACCAAATATTGAATGGTCTTTGGGCTCGGAATTCTCGGAAACTAATAATATCAGCAGTAATCCAGGTATCAATCTTGAAGAGCAAGTCTTCTCCGTGAGATTTGTAGTAATAAAGATACCAATGGAATGGCGTAAAGTTGCAATGGTTATCTCCATCATGGATCACCAAGTAAAGGGACTCTGGCTTCAAGGGGAGAGGGACAAACCATGCGGAGGAGCTCAGTTATCCGGAAAAGGCATGTTAAATATAAGCTATGTTGTACTTGTCATTTATCTTGCCCAAGTAAGCAGCGATCAAGAGAAAACCGATATATTTTGTGGAAGAGCTGTCTCGGAGAAGGCGTGGCTTGTGGCCCACATGGGCTATTTCTTCTTCTTTCTTTTTTAATAGTTGTTGCAACTGGTTCCCTCTGAGCAGCGGGCAAAGATGGTCTTAACTTCAAGACGCAACTTATCTTAGAAACATTGTGTGACCCCGAGAGCTTTAGTCGAGGATTTTTAGAAATGAAAGTCCGCCGCTCAACCGTCGCTTGCTGAACCTCGACCTTTCTAGGGAATTGGTAAGCGCAGCTAGCTGGCGATGGAGAAGGTGGCTTCTCCACCACCAAGAAAGAAATGAATCTTTTCTGACGTATTACTAATGCGATAAATGTGCCGGTTCGTATGTAGAAGTAGATGATAATAGCGTCTGTGTCGGCCAACTTCGGGAAAATCCTACTTGTTTTCTCCCAAGAGCAATGCATTTTCGCCACCTGACCGGTTCTCGATCATGATTTCTCCATTTTGGAGCTTTTTGAAAGAGAGGTATATTTCCGGTTTTTATAGGCGATTTTAATCCCCTTCAGAAGTCTGGTTTTACCATATTGGTACATAGTTGGCAACGAGATAGTTGCCGCCAACTTGCAGAGAGCACCTTGCACTCCAGCCGTCTGCCACAGCTCTTGCCTCTCAGTTGACGAATTCATTGACTTCATCGGAAGTCAATGAATCTTTGTCATCAAACATCCAAAACCTCTGCTTTGCTGTTTTAGCGGAATGGCACGGTCGCTGACGCTGACGCCAAGAATCGTCAGCCGCTTTAAAAAGATCATGGCGAAGCCCAAACTCCCGGAGCATCGAGCGCCAGTGTTGACATCGTATTACGTAAGTAATGAATGATGCTGATGATGATGTGTGACACTTCCGCTTAGTTCGAAGGTTTCCAACCGATGAACAACAGAAGGGTGCAATCATGTCATGCTCTAGAGCACGCGCTAGTTAGTTGCTGTGGACGATCTTTGCCGTGCCATATTTCTTCGTATGGAAACATCTCCCATTGGCTACCAGTGGCGCCGAATATTCTCTTTCCCGCGCTAAGACTTGAAGGCGACGATGAGATGGAATGCCCTGAGCCAATCCTCCCCATATTTACTCCAAATGGTCTCCTTCTTTTTTGGTTTGAATGGTTGCTCGAATGTCAGTGTTAGGCGTTATATGATCTGGTATATTGTAGATATGATGGTGAGGTTGGCATTAAGCGTTGATGGGCTTGGTTTGTTTGGGCCGGAAAAGAATAAATGGTTTCTAAGGGCGTTCTTTTGAGCAAGGTCCCTATTTCTAGGATGTGCTTTGGTCTTGTCTAAAGCAGTGCTATGGCGGGTCATTTGCGGTTCCAAATGACTTTGTCCGCGTTGTGCGGTGGTATCCTACACACCAGTCTAAAGATAATTTTATTTCCATTCAAGTCATTGAGAGGAGAGGTTGAGTGATTGGAGGCCACGAATCTTCTGGATCTGTTATTCTCATCCGAAACGCAGTCACGAGGATAATTATCTTCCGTTTGACCCATGTCAGCTTTTATAAGAGGATCGTTGTCGTGCTGACATCCGGTGGTTCTGTCAGCGACAGAAGAAGATGTGTGATAAGGATCGCTGTTGTCAACACCGTCGGGTACAATATATTTCCACCACCTGTCGATTCGGTCGTCTTCCTTGACCGAGTCAGGAGAAGTAATATCGCTGCATTCGTCGACCGCACTTATAGCCGACTCCTTGTCCCAGATACACAAGAACATGTAGCCCGTCGGAAGGTGTATCGTCTGAAGTTGTGGCATAAGTAAACTGCTTATCAATAGTGTTCTCATCAGTTGGCGTTTACACTCATATCGAAAAGACTTTTATGTATCATTCAAGTTGTCCTTCAAAATGACAATGGAAATTGAAAGCCAATTATCCGGTTGATACGTCACGAAGCAGGACTAGCAGTCCACGTCGATCTCCATCCTCACCGACCCTCTAAAAACGAGGTGAGGTGTGACAGTGCTCACTGTGCAAAGAATAGTGCTTCTTGACCCACTGTCTCTTTTTCTTCTGGTCCCAGCAACGCATCAGGTCAGTGTAAACGTGGAATTGTCCGAGTTTGCCTCTAGGTCGAGTTGGCTTCGGACAGCAGTGGTGAAATCGCAACACTTCTCTTCGGTCGTGTGAACAAAGACTGGAACGCTCATGTCTTCCCAACTTGGGGCGGCTTTCCGCTCTGTTCATTTCCACTGGCAGGATCTGTGATTAATACGACCCCGCCAGGCTTTTGATGTTGAATCCGATCACATCAATTCAGTGCGAACTTTTTTCATTGTAGAGTTAAATTCTGCTGACCCAAAATCGTCCAATATGACCGAGTCCATGAAATGTGACAAAGCGATGCAGGCGCAAAGCAAGCCTGCCAATTAAACCTCATGTCAACTAGAGAGGAGGGCTTGAAGAAAGATGTGATCAAAAATTCCAACAAGTTCCTGCAAGTCGATGCAAAATGCTTCAGCAGCGTAGCGCTGGGTGAGCTGTTCACTGCCATTCTTGTCAGTCTGGAAGGCGAGTGTGGAGTATGTGGAGCTTTTCAAGTGCTTGACGTCTCTAACATCAAAGGGCTCATACGTTTTCATTCGTAAGAAAGGAATCACATCTTTTTGACCGTCCGCATTGGGTTGCTCAAAAGGATGATACAAGGTTATACTCCGAACCTACTACACACTATCCATGAACCTCGCAGTTGAGCTGGTGGCCTGATATTTGGATACATCTCTTTAGTCGCATATTGATTTTCCAAACCATCATATCCTCAATCCACGGCATAGCTTTGTAGTCGACGCGCTTAATTGCTTGCTCCGCAATCACATTGACCCCGGCACAGTCATGTTTTCTGCAGACAAAATGAAGTCGCACTTATGAACCAAAGCCCCAAAATATGCCGTTGCCCCAATTTTCCCATCAGTAGCGTGTAGCAGTAAAAGATATTCGAAGTGGTCCCTACACGATCCCGCATAGTGGCAAGGGGGTGATAAACTGGCCTTGCTTTCCACATACCCTGTGGTGTTCATCAGAAATGACGACAGCCGGTGTGAGCGGGAAAAACACCATGACTTGCGCTGACAGACGAGTCGCGTCTACGCGATTAATTGCGACTGTCCTCCTCGGTCTGCTAGTTGAGTTGTTGAAGGAATGAGAGATCTTTTCTTGTCCAGCAAGGGGAGGGTTAATTTGAAACCCCTCTTGTCGATTGATCGATGTCGCAACCACCCAACAGCACCGCGCACTCGTCGGAACTTCAGTGCATGAATGTGGGCTAGCAATTTGGTGCCATCTGCATGACATTGCTCAGGCTTTCCCATGTGATGCCAACCACGATTAATCCGGTTTTCCTTTGTGTGGAAACCATGTTGGAAGCCGAATAATACCATGAAGTCACACGAAAGACAAATTGTGAATGCTACTACTTAAGGTATCGCGCCATCTTTTGACACGGGAGTAAAGTCTTCGCTGGCACTCTTAGCGCCCCGGCTTATGAAGGAGAATTTTTAAAGCTGGAATGCACGAGCCTCATCTGCGTCGCTTGCCAAATGCCACCAACCACAAGGTCTCTGTCATGAAGTATGGCCGGCAACCTGTAGTTTCTGGACGGCCTGGTGAATTGACTTCTTACCCACTAGCTCCAGGGCCTTCAATTCACCCCAATCTTCGACCATGGACTCTAGGAGGGGAGAGCAATGATTGATTGCAATTGGCCTATGTTTGACGAAAGAATATCTTCGAATCTGTGTTCTCTTTAATAATATTAGCCCATGGGGCCTTACGGAGGGCCTCTTTATCGTGGCTTAATCCGCGGGACACTTTTAGAGTCGAAGCAAATCGTGAAGGGGGTGACCACTGTAGGGATCGTCGACTGGGTCCTCATCCGACCTCATGTTGTCACGCATCCAAGGGCGACGGTTCAAACGGCAATAGCCGTTATCACAGTTGATATCGAGATCCCGCTGTCTGGTTCAGGTGGCATGAATTCCTTGTCGCCGAAAATTGCATCAAGGGTGAGTAGTGTGTACCCAAGCCCCTGTTTGTTTTGCTATTCACCCTCAGTGTCCGATGAGTCGGGACCTTCCAGTATGTTCAAACAGAATGTGACAAACACGGGAGTTAGTCTCGCCTAGGGCTTAGATCTTCTAGTTCCACCAGGAATGTTAGACTGCGAACACCTGATATTTTTGTGTACATGATACTGCTCAATGTTCATGCCGAAGTTCCGTGTCGCTGTATTCGCCATTCCTCGTTCGGCCGTATTATCATGACAGCGCTGTATTTTGTGATGCAGTAAATAATTGACTGTTTTATAGGCGTTGGCAAGAGAAAGTAATCGATGAGGTCGCACACGGTCTTGCCCAGCTCCTGCCGAGTGTGGCGGGATGGCGCGAGCTCCATGGTTCGGATCTTTAGGGGGGGAATGTCGTCGCCTAAGGTGACGATCTGCCCGGCAGGCATGGTGAATTATATATTGAGATATATAAAATCGAGACGTGATCGAGGCGGCTTGGCGCGATGGCTGGCTAAGGCTGTCCCGCCATCGGTGTGATAGAATCTTGTATAGTTACGTGCCCAGTCGAAATGTATGTCTTGACTGGCATTAGGACGGCCCAGCGAGCTCAAATTGTTGGTCGTCGACAAAGTTCTTTTGCTGGGCTCAAGAAAGCTTCGCTTCTCAATGCTAAATCGAAATTCCTGTTCGTAGTACTGGATTCTACCACTTAAAGGGGATCAATAAACGCGGCCAATAAATACTCTGCTAATATTTCCTCTCCCTCTCCATTTGTGTCTTAGTGGTTGGCGAAACTTGAGTTTCCCTATTGGGTCACACGTTGTCCAAGATGTAGGACTAGTGGGATTCGTTAGGCCATCTCTCTCAGCAAGTTTAACACGCTGGCCAATTCTTTTCCACCAGGTCTTCTCAACCATGCCAAAGGGACAATAATAGGGGAGAAAACTGGCGGAGTGGGCAGTTCACCACAGATGAGAGCATTTCTTTTTCGTGTAGGGTTTCCGGTCAACTTCGCCCAACCACTTCCTCATAGCCGAAACGAGCTTTGCCTGAAACGCTGGGCCGTCTCGACGATTATGTTTTGACGGAATACGTCTCTTTTCAGGTCTTTTGAGAACGAAGTGCATCCTTTGAAGAAGCGCGACGTTCTGGTCTTGCTCCCATCCGATGCTGTTAGATGTACAGTGTATTGGTGCCCTTTCCCGTGGTAATAATTTCACGCTATCTCGAATGATAGCAAGACTAATTCCGAATTTTCTTTTTGGGAAAATATTGCAATGAAGTCTTCTGCTCTTTGTTTACTGCATTCGTTAGACTGTAGTATATCTAAGCGATAATATCGGACTGCAGCTGTCCAGGAGATATGCAGCCTGAACAGAGATAGCGGCGAGATTTGATAGGATGTACCCTAAGGCCTACTTTCGTCGTCTTGTATCGTCCGTGGCGCAACCAAACAGCATTGCCTAAATGATACTTTTGCTGATTATTCGTGTAGTCTTCGTCAGGAAATGGTAGGAACATTAAAGGCTTCCGTGACGCGTGAGCAACTAAGCATCACCAACTGTTACGATGCTCTTTGACGCAAAGTGATCTCCATTGTATGACTTGCGACTGGCATGGGCTGCTCCGAGATAGGGTGCCAGTTTTGCTTGTGTGGGTGTTGGCAATGAGATGTTGGACAACTGTTAAAGCAGGGCGGTTTTATCCATGAACTTCACTAATACATCCTCAACACCTAGCGGCGTGCACCTCACAACCCTGCGCGAGTGTCGCTGCATTGGCCCAGCCATACCATAGGGAACAACAGGTGGAACAACAACTCTACTAACTTCGCCGTAGGGGTCGGGAATGCCGATCTTGTCCATGATAAATCAGCCCTTGCAAATGAATCCAAATATGTTCGCGAAGGTGTTTAGTGCCCGAGGTATATTTGTAGAACTTGACAAAGAAGCAGCTCATACGCGTGAAAATTGCGGCAATAATAGATCGCTCAGGACTTGCGGAAGCACTTTCTCTCTGTAGAACCTGGCGACTCCCTTCTGGAAAACGTGTATTCGGGGGAACTTTGCCCATCGGTAGAGTTTGGACCATTTGTACCAGTCTTCGCAGTCCAGTGAGACATGGAAATTTAGTGGAGGAATCAGGGACAGGCGATTTGGGTTGGGCTTGGTCGGATCTAGGATCCACAACCTTAAAGGCGAAAAAGCGTAGTGCGGGATCATACTTCTCGTCAATCGCGGCCACTCTTTGAGATGTAAAACTTTTAGCAGCAATTGAAATCTCATTCGAATTGAGGAATTATAATAGTAAAGACGGGATGCTGTTTGCAGAATGAACGAGAAGCGTGGGTGGGCCTGGGTTGGTGCCGTTCGGACAAGGTGCCTGTGAAAATAACCGAATCGAGCCCTCGCAATATAGTTTAGTCTCATTTCTCGAGGATTACCAACTTGAGCTGTGGGCGGCCCTCGAGTTGTTTATTCCTGGCAGCTTCATGAGCTCCTCCTTGCTGGCTGGCAGAGTACGATATCCTATCCTGAGGCGATGATTTTATTTATTTTTCTGACTCCAGCTCTTTTTCTTTTGGTGACATGACATGGCGACAACAATAGGTTGGTGGCTGCGTCGCTTCGGTGTTTGTATTCGAGTTTCTGGGAACATATCTGTCCAGTTCGTCTTTGTACTTGAGATGGAAAACAACCACCTCCGATTGCCCGATCCTCAATAGGCGTCCGACAATCTGTAGCGTCATCTTGGCATTCATATGCCAGCTGACAAAGATGCTTTTTGAGCAAGCACCGTGCATGTGGACGATGGCTGCTAGCGTGTTGACGTTGGCCACAAAAGTTTATGGGTGGGGACTCGTCATCATAAAAGGGACCTAGCACGGGAAGGCTCATTGACATCCTAATGTACATTGGATCACAGCCATAAGGTTGCTTTCATATCCCCACACTTGTGTGAAATTCGCCGTAATGCCACAGAGCTATCAAGTGGGATCTAGGTAGCCCACAATGTGCCCTGCTCTGTTGAGAAGTGCGTGATTCGAAACAAACTGTAACCTTTCGATGAAAAAGAAACAAAGAAAGCACCATTGGTACCGATTCCCGTGGAAATTCGTCATTGAGGACCACGAACCAATGCAATTGGCATTTGATTGACGGAAACAGCTGTCAAAAGAATTACACAGATTGGATTGTGTTTCGACTCCTTGTAGGAATACAAGAAAGTCGTGAAAAATGAACTCCGTGGGTAACAAATAGGTAAATGGACTATAATCAAGCAACAAATAGCCCTCGCATGTGCAGATTTGTCTGAAATCATCAGAACTTGAACACACACCAGCATCTTCACTATTCCAACGTACAATAGTGACTTTGAGAAGCTTTTCACTCCTCAGTCGGCATGGTGCGAGTAGGTTGATGAACAATGTTCCATCTAGGAAAAAAAAAAAAAAAAAAAAAAAAAGGCAAGATCATCTATGCGTCACTGAGGTTCCTGATTTCAACCTCCAAGACCGAGCCGATCAACAACTCCAGGATCGTGAAACAGAAACGGATCCAGCATGTCGGATACTAGTTTCTGTACATTGTTATTCTCATCTTCACCGACTGATTCAAGCAAAAACGTTGAACTCATGCCTGTGATATCCTCGTCATAGGGTTGTGGGTAGCAGGTCTTGCCGCACCTCATGTACCAATTCAGGCAATCCGGGTGGGGTTTTCGAGTCTACCACCATGGCTACATCAAATGGAATCGGGTCCGGATGATCATCCGTTGTCATCTCGTCTGTTCTGCCCTCTATGGACAGTTCAAATGTGGGTAATGCTATCGGTTCAATCTTGATGCGAAGCATTGGTTGTGTATGGATGTTGAGAGGATTGGCCAACCTTGAGCACTCCTAGATGGAGTGTCATCATTGAACCTAAATGCGAGGTTGTCACTGTCGAGATGTAATGACAGTCTCCGGTGGTGGCTGGCTTCTTTGTGCTTGGCACATAATGTGTAGCCCTCAGGGTTGTGGGGCGCGAATAATCGCTCGACGAGGGAGCCGCTGGCAGCCTTGGTCGCTGCCCCGAGGTGAAGATGGCTCGATCTTCAAAGCGCTCTCTCGAGAAAATTACAGGCCTCTTCTTGGCCGTTCTCAGAATCGACAAGTGAGAAAAGCCTGGCCAACTTGTAACCCTGTGCCAAAGAGGGCTTGATGCAGGGAATCATCGTTGATGGGGTCGATGCAGAACTCAAAATGCCATACCAGTAAGAGACATTTCAGACAGAGAATCGAAGAAAGCTCTGGAGCTGCATGTTTATAATTATCAGGGAGAAAATAAAAGGATGTAACTCGAATATATATAAAGTCCAAGGTTGGTTGTGAGGATGAGGAGGGAAGGAGAGATGGAGGGATGAAGGGAAAGTCAGGGGAATATAAATACACCCTGGAATTCATTTCATAATCCATTCAGCAAAATAGAGCGTATTCGTAAGCACCACGTATCCGCTTGACTTGTTTGCTTCTTGTCTAACATCCGGCCCGTGGGTGGATATAGTAAACAATCCACCATGCCAAGTTGTGCCACAACCAGCAAACATTGAAATGTGAAACCAACTCTCAGCTTTTCTATTCATAGAGTTCGCTTGAGCCAGTTCAATTTACCTCATTCTCTTGCCACCTAGGATTGCTTTTGCAAAGTCGTACTGGGCGTGCAGCGCACCGCTTGAAGGATTGTCCTTCCGTGACTTGCTCACCTTGAAGACCACAGAACTCGACTGCTCCAGAGATCAACTTTCTAGCTAAAATATGAATGAATAAATAGTATTTAAAACAATTATAAGTCGTCCTGTTTATCGACTTTATTGTATAATATTTATTTATTTGTTAGGCAGTCAGAAAATGGTGGGAAGAGCAAAGGGAGTACAATCTTTCTGTAACAGCCATCTTAATAATCAGATTTACTGGACCCAATGAATACTTTCATTGCTTAATTTTTTGCCTGAGTGGTAACTGATCGTTGTCCTCCGGGAAAAGGTCCTCTTCTTGTGTTGCACTTTCAGTTGTATTGTCCAGTTTGGTGACGTCACGTGACGTCATTGCTACTCCATCCAAGATCAACAAAGATGGATGAAAAAAGACAAATGTTGTAATTATCCAGTCCAAAATGCTATTCCGAGTTTTTATCAGTTATCCTACGCTGTCTTAAAGAATTCAGTTAGTTTTGTTGTTCAAAAACTGCCCCATCATCCGCTCTCAAGCCCTAGCATAATCTGTGTCAACCAAGATTTTCTAGTCGTTCGTTCTAAAACCTCAATCAGCAACCACCAGGAAACACTCTTCACAAACTCTTCCATAACGCTCCCATGGCTCCCGCCGAGCAAATCTCCGGCCTTGTTACATGGGCCACGTCCCACGGCGCCCACCTCCACCCGTCGGTGGAAGTCTACGAGGACGCCCAGACCGGGCTATCGTTCCGTGTCAAGCAAGACGCCGCCGGGACCAAGCCGTATGAGCCCATCGTCAGCCTGCCAACTTCTCTGAGCTTGTCATACCTCAACGCCCTGCCCGGGCGGGACGAAGGTACCAAGCCGTTCCCCGCCAGCTTCCTGGAAAAAACCCCGCCCCACGTCATTGGTCGCTTCGTCCTGGTCCAGCACTACCTGCAAGGCGACGATTCCTTCTGGGCGCCGTATATACGTGCGCTGCCGCAGCCAGACCAGGTCGAGTGGTGGACTCTGCCGCCTTTTTGGGACGATGACGATGCAGAGTTGTTTGACGGCACCAACATCCAGGTCGGCGTGGAGCAAACACGCACAAACGTCAAGCGGGAATTCAAGGCTGCTCAGAGGTGGCTCGATGACTGGGAGCCAACCCTCTCGTCCCGCCTCACCCTTCCGCTGTACCAGTGGGCGTACAGCATCTTCTCCAGCCGCAGCTTCCGGCCAAGCTTGGTCCTCTCGGCTGCCGACCGTGAGTCTCTACCTCCTGGCGTTGGCCTTGATGACTTTTCCGTTCTGCTCCCGCTCTACGACGTCGGCAACCATGACATGACGGAGGAGGTAAAGTGGGAACTGGACGATGGTCGTACAAGTTGCGACCTCAAGGTGGCGAGGGCGTACCAGCCAGGCGAGCAGGTATTCAACAACTACAGCCTCAAGACAAACGCCGAGCTGCTGCTAGGCTACGGCTTCATGCTTCCCGAGACGGAGACGCTGCACAACGACTACGTCCACGTACGCAAGCGGCAGGCCACCTCCGGTCCCGCCACGGAAGAGTACTACATCTCGCTCCGGCCCATTCACCACCCAAGCTCCCTCTTGGCGCGAACCAAGCAAACAGTGCAACTAACCAACCCGTCCACCATGCTCAAGGTTTTCCAGCACGTCCAGCACGACATGGTGTGGGACATTTTCTGCACGCTTGCACCTCCGGAGGGACACCCGCAGCTCATTCCCATAGACAGCAGTCTGCAGGGGGACGCCGCAGAGCAAGCACGGCGAGATGCATTCTTCAGCGGCAAGGTAAGCCAGGAAGGTCGGATGTATCTACAGCAAACAGCGGGTATCATCCAAAACAAGGTCATGCAGGAGCTAGAACGGCTAGACGAGACGGATGTGGAAGCCGTGGGCGACGAGGAACTTGAGCGCAACCAGAAGTTGGCTCTGGACTACAGGGCACGTTGCAGACGGGTCTTGGAAAACACGCTGGAGGCAATGGATCCCGAAGAGTTGTTCGGACAAGATGCGCAATGATGTTATTGCGTCTTGATACAGGAATTAAAAAAAAGCGACTACTGTTTGCCCAAGACCTTGTATACTTCCTGTTCAAGCTCGTTGTACAGACTCTTTACAACTGGGTCCCCGTGAGGCTGGACATTGACAATCAATGCAGCCGCAACACCCGTCTCCCGGTCCATCCACTGTGCACACGTCAGTTTCCGTCTTGTAGCGGGATGGTGCAACTTACCCAGCGGCTGTTGTACATGCCACTCCACATGAGGCTCCCCTTGCGTCGCTTTCCCGGTACGTCTTCCATGTTCATAACGCCGCTGATGCCGTGGTTGAGCTTGAGACCTTTTGGAAATTCCGGGGCAAATGCATCCTGTGAGCCTTCGCTGGCGTAGCAAATCGCTTCTAGCATCCCGCTCTGGACCTCGTTGAGTTGTGGTGTGAACATTTGTTTGACAGTCTCTTCTTTAACAAGTTTGCCCTGCAAAAAGCTGCGGAAGAAGATGCCGTAGTCGTGTGCCGTCGAATAGATTCCAGCGCCGCCGCTTTCCATTTCGTGCTCCTTCGGCACCGGGAGCGGGCCGGGTTCCAGCTTTTCACCTTTTCTGTAAGTGCAAACCATTGTGCGGTCAGCCGTCTGAGGAAGCCTCTCCGGCCAGAAGCCGGTATCCTTCATGCCCAGCGGATCAAAGATGGCTTCCTGCATGTATTCACCCAACTTCTTCCCGGTGATACATTCAAGGACCAGACCTGCCCAGTCCATGGCGGCCCCGTAGTACCAGCCCTCTCCAGGGGCAAATTTGATCGGAGTGTTGAAGCCTTCGCGGTTCCACTGGAGGTTAGTAGCAGTGCGGCCAACATATTTGGACCATTTCATAATATCGGGATCAATAATGTCGTAGCCCAGCCCAAGAGTGTGAGTAGTAAGGATTCTGCCAAGGTCAGCAGTTGCTCTTCAGGAGCCGGGTCAGTGCATACCGGAGGGTAATGGGCTTGGTGTTGTCTTCCAAAATGGGTTTGTTGTCGGCATCAAACCCGCGTAGAATCTGCATGGCTGCCAGCTCGGGTATAAGTGGTCGCACGTCATCATCAAGCCCAATCAAGCCTCGTTCCACAATCTGCATGATACTGGTGGCGGTGATTATCTTGGTCAGAGAGGCAACCCCGCCAAAAGTGTCAGCCTCAAAAGGCTTTGAGCTCGTATCAAATCCGATGCGGCCAGCCGCGCCAGAGTAGAGAATGCCTAAACAGTCAGTAAGGGGTTTTTCCGGAGGGTGTGTATGTGCGTGCAAACCTGTGGAATTGACCACGACAAAGGCGGCTCCGAGGAGCTTGTTGGCAGTATCAACGCCTTGAGCGACATGCTTTTGGAGAATGCCACTGAGACCGTCCATGGTGATGAAGGAACTGGGTATGATCCTAGAGGTTATGATGTATAAAAATGATATCTGACAAGTCGCAAACGTTGGCTCAAAAGGGATGGTGAGCTTGTGCTTGATGCTTTATAATTCCATTCTACAGAGGCCAGAGTGGAAAAGTAAGATCCCCTCTCTGGCCTTCCAATAGCACGCCGCTCACACATGCATCCCAAGTAACGGCGTGCTGAGGCCAAAGGGCTTCCATTGCAACAATAGATCGGCACCATGTTAATCTGGCATCCACCAACTTTCCCGGTTAGCCTCATGCAAGGTCGGTGCAAAGGTGACTCATGATGAGTATGGCTTTCTTCTAAACATACAACTCTCTATTTCCTCATCGAGCAACAATCGACCAGTGGCTCAAAGGCGGAGAGATTATACATACCGCTATCCGAATTTTCGCACCGGACATACATCCAGCACAGATCATGGCGCCGCCCTCCCGCACGCTGCTAGACCTGATAACCCAGGTTGACAAGTAAGCCACCTTGGCCCAACACGAGGCGCCTTCTCACCATGTCTCAGTGTCCCCCTGAGCTTTGAGGCGGATCATCACCCGTATTACCGCCTGCACCTCGCTCCGGACCCCCGGCCGCATGGCTTCATCCATCCCGACACCGTGTCACGTATGCCATGGCCGGCATCCTTCACTGTCGACCACGACGGCCGCACTGTCACATTGGCTAGCCCGCCCGCCGGAGCAAGTCTCGCCGCGCACGCCACGAGTGCGTTTCAGCAGGCCGTGGATGCAGCCATTGACGGTGACATTTTCCCCATCCTGCATCAGGAGCACAGCGAACCCTTTCGCGTCATTGGAGCGCGCGAGTTTGTGCAGATTGAGCGTTTCGCAGCTCCGCTATTCGGCATCGCATGTAGAGGAGCTCATCTGACCGGTTACGTGCGTGTGCCAGACGGCGGCATTCGCATCTGGGTTGCGCGTCGCAGCCGGTCGTTGTTTACATTCCCGGGCATGCTTGACAGCACAGTTGCGGGCGGAATTAAGGCATCTCACACGCCGCTGGATTGCATTCGCGCTGAGGCGACAGAGGAGGCATGCCTCCCGCAAGATCTCGTAGACGCCAAAGTCAAGGCCGTGGGCGCTGTGACCATGGTCAACCGCAAGGAGCAGAGCGGGCTATTTCACTCGGATATTTTGTACGTGTACGACCTAGAGTTCCCCGAGGATGTGATTCCGACTCCCGGGGACGATGAAGTGGAGGAATTTGTCTTGATGGGATGTGACGAGGTGCGCGAACGAATGCTGGCTGGCGAGTTCAAGCCCAACGTCTGCCCTGTCATGATTGACTTTATGTTGCGGCATGGGGAAATCACAGCAGAGAATGAGCAAGACTATGTAGAAATTTGCCAGCGACTGAAGAGGAGAATTCCTGTTCCGACAGCATCGGACGAGTAGGAAAAGCGAGGCCAGCATACAGAAACAGAAACAAAAATAGAAAAATTAGAAGCTGAATGGAAAAAATAAAAATATTTATTTGGTGTACAGGGTAAATTGATTTGGCTTTTCCGTGCACTGTATCCGTCCGGTTCGACCTTGGCTGCGCCTTCCTAGGCAAATTCGCCGCCCGCCCACCAAATCGCGCCCACACATCCCTCGCCCTATTTTCCTGTTCCCACACAATCCACTTGCCAACAAAGCATCAGGCGCCGACATTTTCATCACCGTTTGCTCGCCATGGAGCACTCACTTTTCGCCTCATCCCGGCCGTTACAATCCGAGGCCGTTGGCTGCGGGCCTCATTCCTCTCTTTCTGCCTGTTGGCGATCGTGTTTCTCCCCTTCATTTTCCCAATTCCTGCCCTGCCGGTCGGCTGCTTGCTGAAACCTACAGCACCTCGGCCCTTGGACTTGCTGGTTGATCCCGCAGTCTTGAGAGGCAGACGCAACCAAAAACAGCCTCTCAAACGGCAGGCCAAGCGCATCTGATCTGTTTCGACAGACGCCCTTGCATCTGCGCATTTCATTGTGTTCCGTCCCGCCTCTGCTCTCGACTGGAAAGTTTCCGGTTCCCCTCATCATTCCTCGGCGCTCTCTTGAGAGTCAAATGAGCCAGACTCAGCAAGCCACCTTTCCCTCTCTCTTTCGTCGCAAGGGATTCTGTTTCAACAAGCTTCTCACATTGGCGGCCACCACTGACAAATCACTTTTTCTCACCCAATTGTGGCGCCATGGCGCCGCCCCCCAGATATCATGTTTCAACTTGATGATGCGACGTTGATGCCATCAACATCTCACCACTCTTTGACATGCCACCGTCGGCAGTTGAATCCCGCTTCCATGGACATTCGGAGCATCCATGCCATTTCACCTGAAATCTGCAGCGCATATTTGGTTTTTCATATCACATCGAAAACGCACTTGGTGGAGAGCAAGGTTTACTATACATTTATTCCTACACTGCCTACGTGTAGTGACCGAGACACCACTGCATCCTCTTGTGCCCTGGAAACAGGACCAAGTCAAGTCCCGATCGTCCTCCCCACACCTCCCCTCCCCCGCGACGCAGCATTCCGGCTGCCGGTGTCATCACAGCAACCAACGTCCCTCCATCATTATGGAGCGCTCAACGTCGGAATAATGTCCTTAACGGCCCTCATTGGCAAGAAATAACGGCTGGTCAAAAATAATAAGCCAGCAACATATTAAAAAAATCCTCGTCTCGACGCTCGCGGGGGGCCTTAGGGAAACAGTCCAGGCAACCATCGAGACGGCCAACTGCAAGCAAGATACGGGTAGCCATGCGGCCGGGTATAATGGCGAATCACGCTCCCATCCACAGCCAAGCAACTCCCCTGGTCCATACGAAAATTCATACACTCGTTCATTGACCACACAAAGTATGATGTGGTCCTGCTTCACTCCTCTTCCGAGTCCGAATCGTCGCTCGACTCGGCCGTCGGAGTTGGCGCTTGGGTCACGTTTTGTGCATCGGGACCGTCATTGCCCGACTTGTACATGTCACGCAGACCCTTGAGCTGAGCGATGCGCTCTTCTTGCTCTCGGGCACTCATGGGCTTATTCTTCTTGGGTTTACCTCCGGCTGACTTTGATTGTTTGGCAGGGGCCGAACGCGTCACCTCAGGAGAGGTTGCCGGACCTGCCAAGTCTTTGCCGAAACCAGGCAGAACCTTTTTGCAAAGGTCCCACAGCTTGAGGAGAGCGTCATTGCTCAGCTGATCAATATCCAACTCGAGCTCGCCGTCATTGTTTTCCTGGAAAAGTCAGCTACAGAAACAAGCCATGGTTTTGACAGGCATATACTTACATTTTGGCCCGTGTCACGCTTGATAATGTCGATGGCACGGTCAAGGTGGGGATACTCGAGGTCGTTGATGGCATTGGCAATGGCATCCTTTTCAGCGGCATTGAGATTTCTCTTGCTAGCGGCCTTCTTGGTAGTGCCAGATTTCTTGGGAGGGACGTTGCCGGCTGGCTTGCGAGGTGCTGAGTTACTGGAGGACTTGGGCTTGCTTGGCTTGCTCGATTTCTTGCTGGGCTTGCTGTCATGCTTTTGACGGTGCTCGGCAAGAGTCGACTTGGCCTTTAGAAGAGCTTCCTGCACCATGGTGACGATGCCTTGCTGGACCATAATGAGACTCTGGTTAGGTGCATCGGCGGCAAAGAGATCATTCAACTTTCCGCTCTCCTCCCGTAGCTTGGCCTCCAAGTCTCGGACCTCAACAGCTGGGTCAACGCCACCAGCAGCTGCATCCTCAACCTCCTCCTCCTCTTCCTCCTCATCGCTGGCGTGGGAGGCTGGGGGAGGAGCATTGGCCTTGGCATGCTTGGCTAACCAAGCATCCTTGCCCTTCACCTGGCTGTTATAAAAGTCTTCCAGCTGGCTTGCGACATACGAGACAGCGTTGCCCTGCTCGACTGGCCCGTTGAATGTGTAGCAGTTGGTGAAGATGAGCCTCACTACCTTGTCAAAGTCCTTGAAACTGGTGATATCACCGCCGGACAATAAGGTCGCTACTTTGGATAGGTGCATGGGCTTCTTGATAACGGAATAGTAGGTGGGGATATTGAGGCCTTCAGCATCGACAGGCTCCATGAACCACGAGTTAAGATGCTTATTCTTGGGAGCCATAAGTTCACTGAGCACTTCCTCAGCGAACTGCAACTCAGGCTTGAGCTTCTTGCGCGAGGGCTTGGTTGTGTAGTCGATATCCTTTGGCTTAGGAGCACGTACGGTACGCTTGGGTCGGTCACCCTCAGTGGCTGAAGAATCCCGTCTCGCCTCGACAGCGGCCTGGCTCTGTGCAGGAGGCGCCGGCGAAGGCTTGTGCGTCTCAACGGCGGCAACAGCAGGGCTGGGCCTGGGACCGGCGGATTGCTTGCGCACGGCGCCGATTGCTTCGACGTGTGCGGCAGTGCGAGACTCGCGCGGTGCCTTTTGCTTGGGAGCGGGCTTGGGCTTCACTGGCTCCTCTTGTGGGATGGTGACAATGTCATCCCAGATGGATCGAATAGAGCCCTTGGCAGCGTTGGTCACATCGTGGATTGGTCCGTTGAAGGCCAATGTGTTTTCATACATGAGAACGAGGTCCTTTCGGAAATGGGAGATGGTGACATAAGGACCGCTGGGGTCTCGAACATTACGATCAATCTCGGACAGGTCAGTGGGCTTCTCGATCTTGGCGAGATAGCTTTCCCAAAGGCCTGGCCAGAGCTTCTGGACCGAGTCACGGAAGTGAGCACCCTGCTTGGTCTTCTTGACTCGCCCGAGAACCTTGCGAATCTCACGGCGCTGGTAAGGTGTGATCTTTTGGCCATTGAACTCAGCGTCGTTCCACTTATCCAATCGGGCAAATGGATCATTTTGCTGTGTTGGGGCTTCAGCGGGGGCAGAAGAGGCGACGGCGACAGTGCTGCCGGCGTCATCCTCGCTGGGCTCAGTCTTTGCACGCTTGGGCGCGGGCTCATCGGCGCCATCATCCTCTCGTTCACGAGCGACCTTGACGGGTGCATCCTCCATGTTCACTTCGATGGAAGGCTTGGGTGCAGAATCGGCATCGTTGGACTCAATGGCGAGCTGGGACAGGCTCGCGGGTTGCAGGTCAGCTTCAGAGCTAGGTGCAGCGGCGTCGCTGGTGCCGTTGACCTTCTTGGGTGTGTCAGCGGGCTTGTCAGCCATTTCGGTGTCATCGGTAGGTTCCTTTTTGGTGGGCGTATCGACGGGGGTCTTCTCCGGGGTTGCATCCCTCATTTCGACATCTTCGGCGGGCTTAGATTTCGACGTCTCAGCTTCTGTGGATTCGTTCTTTACGTCCTTGGATTCCTCGTCACCAGCTGGCTTGCTGGGGCCATCGGTGTTTTCCATTTCGACATCCTTGGCGACACCATTGGTTTCGGGTTGGTGTTCCTTGTCACCATTTACTGTAGGCTTTTCGGCGTCGTCTTTGGGGGTCGCATGGCTGTAAAAAGCGAACTGGTCAGCACCCAGTGGTAGATGCAGGTAGGTGGGTATGTGCAGTGGTCGCAAACGCAGCGCGCACGCGCAGCGAAAACGGAGCCGAGGGGGAACTTACCCATTAACCTCAGATTTCTGCTCCTTTTCCTCCACCGGGTCGCGCGACTTTAGATCCTCTGGGGCTGGCGATGTCATGATTGTCATGCGCGATGACGATGCAAGAGTTGAAAACACTTAGGCGGCGCGTCGCGACATGAAAAAAGACGGTAGGTTGATGAGCGCACGAGTCGGGTCGGCGGAGAGGATGGGCGACGGAGTGGGCGACGAAAAGTGTGGATGCGGAAATGCGCGACGCGAAAATTGGTGCAGGTGGAGGTGGGGGAGCTCGTTGCTTAAATGCCTACGGCGTGGTGGCGGCGAGCGCAATGCAGAATGCGACGGAAGGTGGCGCAGAGTGAACTGGCCAAAGTGGTGCCTCGGGGAGACGGTGAGTGCGGACACGGACGTAGCGGTGGTTGATGCGATGAAAAGCAGGCGCGATGCACGAGTCGGGTTGAAGGTTGGAGGCGCCGACGTCGTAGACAGTAGGTGGCGATGCGCTGCACGGAGGTTGAGATGCGATGCGGAGGATGCGATGCGGATGCAAGTGGTCGCGCGCCCAAGTGGAGGCCAGAGGTGGTCGCGTCAGAAGACAAAAATGTTCGGGATTGACAAGCGCCGGAAGAAATGCGACCGAATATCCGAAGTCGCAGGCGTATTAGAATTATAGGTGGGTTGTGTTTGAGTGATGCGTAGAAGGGTTGTGATTGTTGGTTGTTGTGCCGAAAAAAAAAAAAAAAAGAAAAGCCGACAACAAATGTGAATGGTTGCGTTGAATTTCTTTTTTTTTCTCCCTAACCCTGATGTTGGTTGGTGGTCGGCAAGGTGAGTTTTGTAAAAGAACAAGGTGGTTGCAGGTTTGGTGGTTGCGATTTGCGCTGCGTGAGGTACCTTTACTTTTTTTACTCGGGGCGGTGTTGGGAAGGAGGGAGGGGGGGAGGGTGTTAGGAGGGCCTGTGAGGGAAAAGCGCGTGCACGTCAGTGAATTTTGGCCGGTCGGAGGCGCGGTGGTATTTATGAGAGAAGAAGGCAAACTCCGCTGAGCCGTTGATTTGTGTCTATCGGGGCACGGAAGGGGCAGGGGAAAAAATTTAGTTGGCCGAGGTGTCGGTGCCAAAGTGAGGGTGGCCCGTGCACGTGCGTGCCCCCTCGTGCTCTTGTGCGAGCACAAGACGTGCACAAGCTAGGGTGCGGGCTGGGATTTTGTGCAGAACGAGGCTGGGGACTGGGGCTGGTGGCTTGACGCGTGATGTGATTGGCTTGCGGGCTACGGCTTGCCTCACCATGGCTTCCTCACGGTGAGACTTTCGTGGCGGCGACTAGTTGTGCCGAAGGGTCAGGACGTGTAAGACAGTGGAGTGAGTGAAGCTGCGACGAGCTAGAGGCGTCGTCGGACCAAAACCTTGGGATCATGTTTGTTTGCCTGCTTCATGGTTTTTGTCATGATTGGTATGGCATGAATTGAATCGACGACATGGTTGCGCTTGTGGCTGGCGCTGCTCCTGACTGGCTCGCTGCCTGGTCAGCGTGGACTGCATGAAGGCTGCCTCACTTGCAGTTTGGATGTGCACACAAAAAGTGAGTAATGATTCATGGCTTTCCAACAATGATGGTCATGTTTGATTTTTGATTAAATAGAAACAAAAAAAGAAGAAGAAAATAAAGGCCATGATCTGACCTTGAAAAAAAAAAATTTAAAAATTTAGAGAGACAACAACAATAACAACATTGTAAAAACAAAGAAAGACGAGACGGCATCAGGCCACAATTTTTTTTTTCCCCTTCAGTTGACCAAGGCCTAACTGGCTATAGAGGGCGAGTGCGCGCGTCGCGTCGCGGTTCGCCAAAAGGCCAGCGATGCCTCACGGGCCACACGACGACCTCGCTCTTGCAGATACCCATCTAACGGGGCGTATCGGGCAAACGAAGACGAACACCAGGACCGGGGTCCGAGGCAGTCGCGGCGATCCACACTCGAGGCAAGTCGGACACTCGTGCTGTGTGAAAGCAGGGAATGCACGCTGGGAGCGCAGCCTGGGAGGCAGCATCCCTCCATGCCCAATGGGCGGCATGGGGTGACCCAACCGGCTGCCTGCACTCGCGTTGGCTCCCGGATGAGACGGACGGATATTTGTTTTGCTCATGCGAGAATGCCATCCGGGACACTGTTTGACTAACAAGGCCCGAGTCCCGCTAATGTTGTCTTCTTCCTTTTTGTTTCGGTCTCTCGGGAAGCTTGGACTCTCTCAAGAGCACTGCGACGCGGCGAACGGGCAGCAGCCAGTCAATTGGGCAGGGGAGCAGCTTCTGGCTGCAGCCAATAAAGGGCTCATTTCGGGTCCGCTGCGCCCCGCAGCGCCCGCCAATCAGCGCCCACCTCATTTAGAGGTTGCCGCGCCGCCAATCATGGCGCCTTGATGCCCTAAACAGCCGTCCAGGATGAGTAGCCTCAGGCCGCCGCGGTTCTGACCAGCCTGGCCAATCACGGCTGCCTGCGGCACAGCCACGCCCCTTGAGGATTCCAACTCTTGCGCCAGCCTACCTGGTCGAAAACGGACGCTTCAAGACTGAGGCAGGGGTGACTCATCATTCAGTCGTTCCTTCAATGTCTCTGCTTCCGGAACAGGAAGGAACCCATGTGTTGCTGGGTACGTACCTTGATTACCTTCTTATCGCCATGTGACATATCGCGTGACTCTTATCACTGATTATGTCATCCGCCCACTTCCAATGCTCGGCGTGTGTGTGGGGAAAGGCCCATTGCCAAGCGTCTGGAGCCAAAAAAAAAAGTTCGCCAGCCTCTACGACTGCGATACTGAAATTTTCCATCAACTCGGCGCTGATAACGCTGAGGACATTGACTTTCTTTGTCCTGGTCGGACCCGACAATAGAGGCTATACCTCTGGCAGATTTTAACAGTTTCTGTTTCTGATATCAATTTGCATCAGCCTTTTCTTCTTTTTTTCTTCTCCTTCTGGCAGACGATAAATTTGTCTTGCCATTCACACGACCTCCATCCCGTCAATCTTTTTCCTCCAACAAATCCTCATGACCATGTCAACCAAGCGGAAAGCTCCAGCCAAGCTGGCAGCCCCCGTCATCCGCTCCGCCGCAAAGGTCCAAAGCAAGCCTACCATTGACGAGTCCCGCGCCTCCATCGCCGGCCCCGATGCCGTGCACAGCTCCCAGGCCGAGCCCATCGAGATCTCGTCGGATGGCGACAGCGACGAAGACCTCTCGGACGTCGACGAGAGTTCCCCCGAGGACGACAATGCCAAGGACACAGCCAACGGAGCCAAGGACGGCACCGCGATCGCTCGACTAAAAGCTCCCCGGAGCAAGCTCAATGGCCGGGATGCGCAGTCGCCCGCCAAGCAGGATGAGGATGGTGATTCGGACGCCGAGGCCTCTCCATCATTCGGCGAGCTTCTCCGCGCCGAAAACGAAATCATTGACGTTCCCTCTGCCCTCCACCCCACGGCCGCCAGCAACGCCGTTTCTGCGCCCGCCCGGAACGCCATTGTACCCCCCTCGCACCAGTCCCTCACCACCGTCCTCTCGCAGGCCCTGCGCACCGACGACGTCGACCTGCTCGAGTCCTGCCTGCACACCACCGACCTTACCACCATTCGCAACACGATTGAGCGCCTCGATAGCAGTCTCGCAGGCATCCTCCTCAACAAGCTCGCCGCCCGTCTCTACCGTCGCCCAGGTCGCGCCGGCAACCTGATGACATGGGTTCAGTGGACACTCGTTGCTCATGGCGGTGCTCTCGCCTCCCAGCCCAAGGTCATTCACAGCCTTAGCGGTCTCCAGAAGGTGCTCGCTGAGCGTGCCAAGGGTCTCAACAGCCTGCTGGCTCTTAAGGGCAAGCTGGACATGCTTGAGGGTCAGATGGACTTGCGCCGCAAGATGTCGCGTGGTCCTGGTTTGTCCCACGGTGCCGACTCTGATGATTCAGACGACGAGGATGTCATCTGGGTCGAGGGTGAGGATGAGCGTGCCCCCGCCAGGAGACGCAATGGCGAGGACGACTTTGACGACTTCGATGACGACGACGACGATGTTCCCGTGACCAATGGCTTCGTCGGCGACTCAGATGATGAAGAGGATGAGTCTGCCGGCGAGGAGGATGACAGCGCTGCCGAGGAGTCCTTGGATGAGGACGAAGTTGATCACGACGATGTAGATGAGTCCATGGGCGAGGATGAAGAGAGCGACGCCGAGGCTCCACCTGCTAAGCTGCAAAAGAAGTCAAGGTAAAAAAAAAAAAAGGCAAGCAGAAATGGGGACGAGAGTAGAAAAAAAGACGAGGGCACTCTGGCTAATGATTTCATGGCGTTTGTCTCGTAGACTGGGTTTTCTGTACGTATTTTGGCAATATAATGAGTTGATACCTCCTGCTACATGTATAGGAAACTAGTGACTAGGGACGCAAAGGCGTTTGTGTGTGTGTGTGATGCAAGCCTGTATTCCCTCGCTATGTAATCTTAAACTATTCTACACACCAATCCAAGAAGCATCTTGCTTTCCTGAACGTCATAATTAAACACGATAAAAAAAAGTAATTGTAAGATGTATCCAGTTTGATATCCAGCGCCTCGCAATGCTAGGGACCATGATGAATTTCGTGAATCAGGAACCCAAATTATCAAAACAAGCCCATTTGTTGCCCGTTTGTCTGCGCCTCTTTTTTTCTGATTCCCAAGAATAGTACATGGAGTATTTGATCCAATCCGAGTTCATCATTTCGAACACAAAGTGAATCAGTAGGTTGTGATAATTGTAGTAGTTGTAGTAATGTTGGGCGTCTAGGGCAAAACGCTCTGTCGCCATTGCTCAATGCGGTTCATTGAGCCACCGTTGTTCATGGGCATTTGCATCCCAGGCTGCATCATGCCTCCGCCATAGGGGCTCAAGTTGTTCATGCTGGCGTTCATGCCATTGTGCATCCCAATGCCGTTGTTCATTCCCATTCCGTTGTAGCCGCCCATGCCATTCATGTTGTTCATGGTTCCAAGGTTCATCATGGAACCACCAAAGGCGGGCTGCTGCATGGGCATCATTCCAGGCTGCATCGGTGTGCCGTACGAGCTAAAGACGGCGCTAGCTCGGTGCTGAAGAGTGTTGCCGCCGTAAGCCTGGTTGTGCAGGGCGGGCGTGGACATGGAGGCTTGCATTGATACCTGCATGGCGGCCTCGGGCCCGAGACCGCCTGTTCCGTCGTTGAAAGCACCGCCGCGGAAGCCGCCTGAGCGCATGCCAGTGTTGGGGTTATCCAGAGTCGATGGCATTTGGCTCCTATACGCGGCCATACGGGCCTCTTGCACATCAGGAGCAAGGCGGATAGTAGGTGCCTTGCTGGGGTCATCTAAGCTCTGGGGCATTTGACTCCTGTAGACGGCCATCTTGGCATCGCGTTCTCTAGCCTGGCGGCTTTCGCGCTCCATGCGCTGCCTTTCCTCCTGGTTTCTAAGATCACTCTCTCTGAGTGGATGCGAGCCTAGCACATTGGCCAAGCTCTTGCGCATCTTGAGGGGACCCTCGGGTTCAACAGGGGTAGAGAGTTGGTTGAGGCTCATTTCACGTTCGCGGGCCTCGCGCTCAGCTTGCAAACGACGACGGCGCTCGCCCAATGTTTCATCCTCGGGTGCCTTGGGCGATTTCTTCTCCTTCTCTTCCTTCTTCTTGTCCTTGTCTTCGTCAAGATCACCAAATTGACTGAGGAGCTCAGCAGAAAAGACGCTGCTGACAGGACGGGCCTTGGGGAGAGGATTTTCCTCGTCATTTGCCGCAAGACGCTTCTTGCGTTCGGCGAGAGTCTCTCCGGGGACCTCATCTTCTTCAGCCTCACCGTTGTTGGATGCATCCTGGCCTGAGAGGGGTGTTCGAGGAGATCGTGGGAGGTGAACACCACTACCGTTGGCCGACAGGTTCATCACGCTGGGGCGGTTGTGAATCATAAGTGACCTAGGATCTTGTCCGTTCAGACGAGCTCGGCGCTGGCTGAGGGGTTCGTTGTCCTCAAGCTCACGTCGCTCCATCAGACCGAGGGGACGGTTCAAGTCCATG
Organism: Calonectria hongkongensis; assembly: GCA_017140755.1. NCBI lineage: Eukaryota > Fungi > Ascomycota > Sordariomycetes > Hypocreales > Nectriaceae > Calonectria > Calonectria hongkongensis. Next base: position 2,095,334 of record JAACJA010000008.1, read on the forward strand.
ACATTTTGTGCACCTTGGCCTCTGGCCGCGATGATGGCCAGGGGAACATCCTCATCATCAGATGACTCCTCTTCCTCATGACCATCGCCTTCCTCCCAAGCCAAGTTGACACGCTTATCCTTGCGGTGTTTTCGTTGAGTTTCAGCAACAGCATCCAGTTCCAGTAGAGTAGCATGCATTCCACCAGGGAATTGTCTCTGTGTTCGCTGCTTCTGCTGCTGCTTACGAAGCTGAAGCTCGGCCAAGAGCGTGGTTGGCGGACCATGGTAACTCTCATCGTCCAGCTGTCCCTCGTCCTCGTCGCTGTCGCCGGAATGGTGGCTGCGGTCATCGGGGTGACCAGCCAGTCCATCATTCTCACCAGCGGTGGTATCTGCGTTAACAGGTCCCAGCGCATTTTCGTTGGCATGGTCTTTATCTCTATCTTTATCCTCCTTACGTTTACCAAGCCACATGAACGAGGAACGCTTCTTGGCAGGCTGTTCGGTTGGCTCTGGCTTGAGCAGAACATTTGGCCCCACCGAAGCGCGTTTCTTTTCTTTGCCATATACTTCATTGCCGAGTTTACCAAATTTATTATCAGTAAAGGCACTAACGGGCGCCACGGCTGAAGCATCGAGAATGCTGTCGAGGGTGGCCATGGCCGACCCATCCTTGACCTCGATCTCTGGCCCGTTGTTGGCTGGCGGCGCATCAAAATAGGCGCTTGCTCTTAGGGCTGGGGGCAGGTTGGACAACCGCGATTTGCGCTTATCTGGGTCCGCCTTTGTGAGTCGCTGAGGCCGTCGTAGCTCCACTTCGGGCTCTGGTCTGGCCTCTTCGGGCTGCACCTCGGGATGCTCCCCATTGCTGGATCGAACAGATCGGGTTTCAGCGGGGGGCAGACCTTGGAGTTCATCAGTGGAGAGAGCCGCGAATGATTCTCGGTGGCCGGCGAGGGGGTCTGGCAGGTATGAATCCCGCTTGTTATCGTGGGGGATTTCATCGAGAACACGAGACTGTCGGTTGCCCTCAAGATTAAGTGCTTGAGAGCTTCGGTTACCCTCCATCATCATGCTGAGAACTTGAGAACGTCGGTTGCTTCGGTCAGCTGTTTTAGGTTTGTTGGACAGTTTCGGCGGTAGGTTAAGCATTGCAGGTACACGAGCAGGATAATACAGCATTTGCTGGCCAGACTCGGGGTCGAAGTAGGACTGTGGCCGGGCAGCCGGATGGGAGGCATTGGGGGCACCATGTCGAGGAACAGCGGGAGGTACTTCCTGTTCAAGAGGGGATTCATGTTCTTCGGGGTGATAATGCACACCGTCGAAATCACCAAAAGCATCCTGACACTGCTGAAACGTGGTATCGGATCGAGAACTACTAGGTCTGTGGGGGTCTGATGACACTGATGACGCTTCTGGCTCCTGGTTTGCCAGTAAGCCCGCAGACACATCGGCAGTTGGGGAATCTGCCTTGGCGCGGTCAAGAAAATCATCGTGTCCCATCATGTTTTGGAAAACATCGGTGCTGGGGATGTTGGCATCACGCAGCTCTTCAGGCAAGAGCGAGTCGTTCTCAGTGCTCTTGAGGGGAGGTGATGCATCGGCTTTGTCAAGGGCATCCTTGGTCAGAGCAATAGGCTCCGACTCGGAAATTTCAGCCAGAGACATTTTGGTTGATCTGACACTTCGGACAGATGCCTTTCCGGGGCCGTGGCGGGACAAAAGGGTTTCGGGGTCAAAATCGGGTCGACCAGATGAATTTTTGGATCCAGAACGAAGGCGGCCAGTCAGGGAATGGTTCGGGGACATAACATACCCTGCTGGGGAGTAGCCGCCGTGTCGTGCTGCGATATTTGTCGACACTATGGAGGATGCGATGGAGTGTTTTCGCTGCAGCTGCTCGACGACGGAGCCAGAGTTGCTCGAGTAGACGCTGGTGTAGTCCTCGATGGATCTGGACCGGAGGTTGGCGGCAAGCAGGGAGGAACGTCGGGAATCGCTTCGCTTTAGTTCACAGTGGAGGTCTCGGATGGCATCGTCGATGGAACTGGTCATAGACAGGCGTTCAGCGGTGGCCTCGAGCTGCTGGATGTTGCCAACGTAGGAACCGGCTCGTGGGTTGATGTCAGGAGTCGGATGTTTGATGTCAAGGGAGTCCGAGTCAGAGAGAGTACGGACAATGGTCCTGGGACGGGGCTGGGCTCGGCGTGTGTGAGGTTGCACGCTTGCGACTCGCACAGGGGACGTTGAAATGCAACTCGAGTCGGGAGAGGATGGCCTGTCCTCAGGAATTTGAGTGAGGGCGAAGGGCACTGAGTGTCCAGGAGAGGTGGAGGATGTTGACGGGGGAGTGGAGGTGGGCGCGGAAGCAGAGGCGGCGGTGCTGTTTAGAGTGGCGCTGCCGCTATTATTGGAGTGGTCAACCGCTGGCGCCGGCGCTGGGGCACCTTCGTATTGCCCCCTGGTAGCGGATGTGCCGATGATGCTGGGGCTATTTCTGGGGGACGAAGTCAGGGCTGCTCCCGGCATGAGGACAGTTTGGTGCAAATTGTCCTCTGTTGGGCTCCGGCTGTCAATATCCTCGGGACTTGTATGGGAATCGCCAAAGATGGCAGCTGGTTGACATTTCGCGGCGTCGCTGCTGGCACGTGTCTGGTCGGCATCGCTCGCATCGGGCGCTGTAGCGCCTTTTGTTAAAGGGGCTGCGTCTCCGGGGCCGCTGGGTTCTGTGAGTTCAGTGGTGGTGGCCCGCCCCGCGCTGGCTGGCAATTGGCTGGCATGGCCTGTGGATTTTCCGCCACCGACGCCAATGTCTGCACCACCAGCAGCCGATGCTGCAGCGCCAGCGCCCGTCTTGATGCTGCCGTTGCCCTCGGTCCATGAATCATCGAACATGCTGAGCGGCGTCGAGTTCTGGTCGGCCAGCGACTGGAAGGGCGTCGATTGAGGGCTCGTCGTGAGGAGAGAGGATGTCGGCGAAGGGAATGCGTTGTCGTGTGCTCGAAGGAGATCGTAATCGTTACTTGAATCGTGGGTACTCGTTTGCGCAGCCATGGCTGCTTCTATGTGGCGCGCACAGCGCTTTCTGGCAAGAGACTGCCGCGGGGGAAATGCGAGGAATGCGCAGCCGTCTTTAATCCTTTTTTTCGGGACCTGTCTTGGGGTCCTGGAGGTGGCTTGCACTGGAACCGTCGCTTTAGCTCTGTGGATATCTCTGGGAGGAGAGCAGGAAAATACGGATCTCAGCTGGCCTGCGACATGGACTTTCCGTGATGGTCGATAGCCGATAACCCAGAATTCGCTGGAGGTGTGGACTCTGGGGTCACGGGTCAAGGCCGCATGATATGACGCCCAAGTCGGTGTGTGCCGGCGCGTGAGGGCGAGTAGTGCGTAGTGTGTCTAGTTGCAGCAGCACGGGCGTGGCGGATTGGTGTAGTTTGGAGATAGCGTCGGATTGTGGGTGGTGGGATGGGAAGTGGTGGTCGCGTGTTGCGGGTGAAGCTGGGGCTGCAAGCTAGATAAGAAACAAAAGGAGGGTCAAGCCGATCAAACGACTGGAGAAAGGCGGGCACAGAGAGGCTGCCAAAAAGATGAATGAGGGACGTCAAGTCTGGGGCCGGCAAGTACAAGGAAACGGTCCGGGTTGAAGGTGACGGGAGTGCAGTAGCGGAAATAGACGAGCAAGAGCGGGAGGGATCTCCATAGAAACAAATAAGGAAACGACAACGAACAAGCGCTGACCAAAATTGAATAATAATAAAAAAAGAATTTAAAAAACGTGAAATCGATGTGAGCCAGCACAGACAGGCGGACCGGGTCTGAGAGGCACGATGTGCCCCCAGGTGGTCGTTGCACCAGGTATCCTGGTGTTTCGCTACTGTGACCCAGTAAGGGTGAGTGTCAGTGTCAGTTCAGGTACAAGCGAGCGGCCCCAGGTGGTGCCCCGCCAGCCGCCAGAGGGGACGCAACAACAGCAAAGACAGGGGGGTGCACAGCACGCACGTACACGGAGCAAGAAGTCAACGACGTGGTCTCTTGCGTGCGGATATTTCGTCTGCTGGCGTGCAGCAAGGTGATGGCTCAAGACAATGGACGAGTGGTGGAGTTGCACTTGCACAGCGGATGGTTGGTTGCAAGGTCACTTGGCGGCGGCGCGAGAGTGGTCGAGCGAACGAGATGGCTGCAAGATTGGCGGTTGACAAAGTTGGCGTCAGGTAGGACTTTGATGGCGCCCGGTCTGCCTTTTTGGATTGGGACGAACAGCTTGAAAAAAATGTGGCACTTGACGTTGAGTCACTATAAGGCGGGGTACGCTTTAACAGTGACGGTTTGATAGAGAGTAGGTATTCATGTGTCGACGGGCGAGTGAGACGTAGTTGAGAATATATGTCACCAGTGGGAAAAGGCAACATTGGGAAAAGGGAAACCACCTTCAGAGCAAAGACAAAACAGGCGCGGTTGAAACCAACCCATCCCAAATCAACCTAATGGGCCTTCTCCAAACAAGCAGTCCGTCACGTCGACGCAAGGCCGCTTGCTCGGAGCCACTCCCCGTCACCATGTTCAATCAGCGGTACTTTTTCCTTGTATTTGCTTTGCTTCTCACCATGGAAGCAGGGACGGGCTTGCAGGCTTGCAGCAACGCCGAGCGTCAAGCATGCGGACGGGTGGGTGTCAGTGCGACGGTCCGCATGCAACTCTTGGCCCCATTCGGCGCCCTGAGCTCGCGGCACTTGGAGGCTGTCGCAACAGATTGTCGGAGCCATGATAGCACCGGATTGGTGAGTCAAGACGCCCAAAGCTTGTGCTTGAGCCTAACTACCAATGTTTCTCTGCTCGCCCGCCGTGTCTCGTCTCTATCCGGGGCTTTGTTTCCAAGTGCCCCCGGGTACTTACACTTTGAGATGCTCCGGCGACAGGGGCCCGCGATCCTGTGCCAATCTTCTGCCATCCACACATGGCTGTGTCCCCCGTCATCCCTCCCTCTCCCTTCCGTGGATCCTACCCAAGAATCCACTTTGGGAATAGGCATGAACAAGTTGTGTCTACGTACTCCCCCCTCGTACGCCGTCAGTGACGAGCAGAGTTGGGATGTCGGATGGATCCGAGCCAGCTTCCGCAGAAACCAGACTGGACGCCTCGGTCCAAGGGGTCCACCTGCGTCGCAAAAAAAGACCAGAAAAAGGAAAAACGAGAAAATCTCTGACCATCGGTTAGAGGGAGATATTTTCTTTGCGCGCTGCAGGCACTGTACACTGGGCGGGTGGCTCCTCGACACGGACACGACACTACACGACACTACACACGACTCGACACGACACCACTATCGGTCACTATCGGTCTATCTGTGCATCTATTCTGGCGCTGGTGGTCCCCTTATCTTGCTCGGCCACACCTTGTGTCGCCTTGTGTCCTATTTCGCCCTATCTCTCTTATCCTTATCCAAGATCTTTCATCGCAGAAACCCTCGCGCCCGCTTTCGCTCCTACCCTCCAAGTTCCATTGTTCCACGCTTGTCCCGGAATTGGTATCAAGCTCAGCGCCATGGCCCGAAAGAAAAGAAGCACCCCACCAGATTCGCAGTGCGGCCCCAGCCCAGGGGCTTTCAACCCACATCCCAGATCCCCGACTTGCCAGCTTCTGGGCCCTGTTCACTCCTCCTCCTCAAGCCTTTTCGCCGACGCTCACAGGACGTTGCTTGTGCCATCGGGTCTTGCCTGTATGCGCCCCCCCTTTGCGCGCCTAGCTGCTGCACCATGCAGGCTTTTGCTGTCATGGCCCCGCCCAGCCCAGCCCAGGAAGCTGGACCATGACGCCGTGATAATGTCCGCTCCAGGCTTGTGCCTTGGAAAGTGATCTGCGGGGTGATGCAAGGAGTAGGTGCCGGCTGCTTCCCTGCGGCAAAGGGAGAACACTCTCGACCGCTGCCGCAAACTCTGATCGTCTGTGCCGGCTCTCGGGTCTGTGTCCGGCTCGCCCAAACAGCTCTTTGACTCAGTCCAGCTCAACTGACTCAATCGACCTCAACTCAATTCATATCGTTGAGAGTCCAACGTCACCTTGATGCAAACACGGGTCCCAACACTCTCTTGCAGTATCGTGCTGACAGTCTTTGCCAAAATCACACGTCAACATGACCAGCGTCATCCACCCCGGCCGCCACGCTGCAGCTCATCAGCGACAATCTTTCCGAGACCCTTCCATCGGGGACCATGTCTGCGACCCCTGGTCAGGTAAAGTCAAGCCCAGTCGATTGAAGTCGGTTAATCATGCTGCTGCTAATAATAATAATACCCTGCGATTGTGGTTGCAAATTTCGATCTATTGTTTACTTGAACGTTTTACAATTTTTTCGTCCTGTTTTTTTCTAACCCATCTAGACAATTGGCACTTGCTTTCTGCGAGCCTCAGGAGAAGCGGGCTCATACATGTTCCCTTCGTATACGCGATGCTTCAGCACCATCCGCCTAGGGGCCAAAGCCACGGTTGCATCTGTGGCGCTCTCAGCCGCTACACGCCATCGCCACGTTACCTTCAATCTCCCCGACGGGCCTCTCCCGCCCTGATCCATGTCCAGCCGCAGGGGAAATTTTTCTTTAGAAGCCATTTGCAGAGACGAAAAAAACGGTTGCACAGCTCATTTCATGCAGGGGCGGGCTGTGTGGGCGCTTTTGATTTATTCTTTTTCGTCTCGACTTTTCTCAATTACAACCCTGGTCTGTCTGTTCGTTGGGGATGAACAGTGGCCTCGCTCTCGGTCTCATTACTTGGATCGTCCAGGACCGCGGGCTCATAATCGCCTCGCCCATTCTTTCGTGACGCGGATGGACTTCCCCGGGCGTCTGTGCCATAGTTATGGGCTTCCCGTTCCCATTCCAGGGCCTGTGCACCATCAAACAATGAAACCCAGTAGCCCTGACGATCATTGATGCTCATGTCAGCCCTGTCGCAAATAGATGCTCAGGGCCAAGCGTCGGCATCCAGGAACACACACTATGTCTCTGATGCGTTTCTTGTCCGACATTGATTACGGATCAGCCTCCCGTATGGTATGCTGTGGTTGGCGGGTGCAACTCTACCGTTCCTGGCTCCGTGCGCGCATGTGCGTTTTAACTACCGCACTTTCGATCTGTCAATTTTCGCATTTTTCAGCTTCCCGTTCCTGGGCCGAATCTGCAGAGTGCTGCGCCTCAGCCTCAAGTTGCAGCCGTTCCTCGACCGTCAGATCACTCTTGGCTGAGCCAATCCTGAGAAAGGGCAGCAGGAACAGCGGCAGCGCGGCCACGCCCACCGCCAGCCAGAAAGCCACCTTGTAACTCTTTCTCAGCCCCAAGTGGCTGGTCTGTTCGACCGCGACATCGCCTATTCCCAGACAGAAGCTGATGCCAAGGAAGAGAAGACTGTTGATCATGGCCCCTGCGAGACCCTGCAGGCGATTCGGCAAATTGGTCGTAATGAAGACGTTGCTCACCGTGTAGGTGATATCGATGCCCATGGTAGCGCACACCATAGACGGGAACACGTATGCCCAGTACGACGGGTTCTCGGGCATGATGGCGAACAAGAGGCAGCACATAAGGTTAGCCAGCGCCGAAATGACGAGCAGCACCCGTCCCGGGAGTAGATGCAACGTGAAGCCTCCGACGGTGCCGATGATGAGGCCTCCGGCACACAGAGGCGTGTACCAAACAGCCGTTATCAATGGCGACTGTTCCAGGACCTGTTCGATGTAAAAGCTAGAGTAGAACAGAAACAGGCCGAATGTGCCGTATCCCATGAAGAGCGCCAGCATCAATCGTTTCATGTACCTGGGCGCAAACAGGTCGGCCGGGAGCAACGGGTTTCGAGTAACGCGCGTCTCAACGTACCAGGCGCCTATTAGGAACATCACACCCAGGATCAGGGTCACAATAATGTACGGGGTCGCCCAGCCGTGGGGGGCATGCGAGCTGTCGGTGATGGCATACACGATGAGCAGCAGGCCCGGCACAATGGTTGCGACCCCCCACCAATCCATGTCAATTGCAGGTCGCTTGTCGTGAAAGTCGAAAGGGATTGCCCACAGAGACACAGCACAAATCACACCGAGGATGATGGAGCCAATCCAAAAATACCAGCGCCAGTTGAGTAGCTGGGCAGATAGTCCGCCGACGAGGATTCCTAGATAGAAACCTAGTGGCGCAAACGCCCCGTAAATACCGAAAATGATGTTCTTTCGGGGGCCGGGTCGGTAGAGCTTGCCCAGGAGCATGACGCCTCCCGGAAGGTAGGCAGCCGGACCGAAACCTTGCAAGGCTCGGCACATAATGAGCATCATGTAGTTTTTGCTGAAACCCGCAATGAGACACCAGATGAGAAACCACAGTAGACCAGCATTAAAGAGTACATAGCCGCCGTACTTGTCTCCGATGCGCCCCATTGGCAGGAGAAGCGAGCCTGTAATTAGAGAGAAGACACTCGAGGGCCATGTCTGCGAAGCTTGTGGAATATCAAGCTCCGAAACTAATGGAGGCAAGATAATGTGAAAGCCGCTTATAAAGAACTCCTACCGACGATTAGTTACACATGGTCTTTGCTTAGAGTTGTCTTTGTCGCCTTACCGACATGAGCATTGAACCCAGGAGGGCAATGCCGAAGCCTATTTCAGCCCACCAAGACGGGAAGACTTCGGGTCTTTGTCTACCGAGCTTCTCGACATCAAGCACGGAGCTTTGACCGGCGTCGGCAGCCCGTTCTTCATCAGAAGCGGCCATGTCTATTCGAACCAAAGCTTGACAGCAGCTGAAGTTGAAGCTCGGACAACAACCCGAACAACTGGGTGGGAGCACTGGGGCCTAATTAGGAACGGCCCCCTGAGCGCGACTTCGGAACTACAACCAGTGGAGAAATATTCCGTGTTTGGTTCCTAATCCTTGATCTTTTTGGGGTGGAGAGGCTTGATTGGGGATGGTGCAATAGCGAAAGCAAGGTAATAAATTACATGAGACACAACTACGAGAAACACGATGCAGAAAAATCGAAGCAACTATATACTGAAATGAGCGGTATGGGACAGAGCTGGGCAGAACTCTTGGATTTCTAAGCCGCTGGAGTTTGGGGCGTCATAACTGTTTTTGAGGTCGTCAGCGTCGTCATTTTCGGCTGCGAATGTGGATACGCCAGAGTACTATGACGACCGAACGTCTGTTCTCGCGGGGTTTTAATTTGCCAAGTGAAGAAGGCGGGTTAGTCCAAAAAGCCTGCGCCTTTACAATGACAACCCAGCAAAAAAAAAAGCGCCCGATGACAAATCTGGCAACCTTGTTTCGTCGACTATTATCTTTAATTCCCATTTGCAACCGTGCCGCACATCGTTGCGCATCACAGCCAGTCAGGGGTCCACCCCGTCGGCACATAATTCAAGCTTGTCCCCAACAGGGCTGTAGTGAGGTTTCAGTACCGCTAGTTGGATAAGGGCGATGCCATGTCCCAAAAAGGGCAAAGGGATTCCAAGTGAGAGGTCGATTAGTATGCACCTCCGCGTCTGTTCATACGAGAAACAGAGGGGCCTGCCAAATACGCCCTTGGGCTCTAACTTGGGACACGAACTTCAACGGACCGCGCGGGTCCCGGGTTACAAGAACATGTTTATTTCACGGTATGATGGATATTTTTATCTCAAAATGGAATTATGTATGTGCCATGTTAAATGGAGTATTTCTATTCGTACACGTACATTTTGCTATTGCACACACAAAGCACTTGGCCAGGATCTTTCTCAGAACTCTTTTTTAAGAAATAAATAATCATTTTACATTACCATAAAATATATTATTTAGTGGAAATAACCTATTTAAGAAAAAATTATATAAATAATAAAATTATATATTTGATGTGTACAAATAGCAAAGCTGATGGGTACGAATAAGAACACTCATTAAATATGAGACTGTAGAAGGTCATCTTCCATGAGACTCTTAGCCTCCCCCTCCCAGAGTCAAAGAAATGCCGTCGAAATGCACTTCCAAGTTACTATCGGCTGTATCAAGGCAGCTGAAAATAAGTTCCACGTAGAGTGGATCAGGAACAGTGCTCAGGCTCACGATGGGGCTCCAGCCAGACCAATCATCAAATGCAGACTGAATCACAGTGTGTGCGACCGACCGTCCCCCAAATACAATGTCAAGAGAGCAATAACCGCTAACATATTGGTCGGTGGGGGAGTAGGGCCGATAATGCGTCGTGAGTGTATACTGTTTATTTGGCGGGAAACCATAGATTTGTTGCTGTATCCCAGCTTGGGTGTCTCCATCTGCAATGATCATTTGGCTATAGATGCGATTAGAAGCTGCGACGCTACGAGGATTGAAAGCCATAGGCAAGGCTTACAGGTAGTGATCCCCATCCCAGGCGGGCTGTGACTCCGTCCCAGCGACAACATTCAGCAGGCCTCCAGTTACTCCCCAGGCATACTTTCCTGATCCAAACCCGTCCTCAAAACTTCCACCCGATACAGAGGGGGTTTCTGCGGGGGCTGATGATGTGGTGGAGGTTGAGTCAGTTGAACTATCGCTTGACGTGGTGCTAGTTGAGGATGTTGGCGTTGGAGTCGGAGTTGGAGTCCCGCCCGGCGTAGTGCTTGCAGTAGAAGATGACAGAGATAATGAAATTGAAGAAACCGTTTCAGATGGCTTAGTCGAACTGGTCAAAAACGTGGAGATCTTGCACCGGCTAGCCTCCACGCCACCGCTGAGTGACAAAACTGTCAACACAGGAATCAAATAGGTCCTATATGTAACCATGGCGGATGTACAACAGCGTCACTGGGACATGTCACTACCTGAATCTCGAAATGGGCAGCCCGCCTCCTTAAATGGTCAGAATGGAAGTAGGGTTGAAACAGCTGCCTGGCCCAGGACAATAAAATGAGGCCATCGCCCATACCCAGCAAGTAAAAGAGACCTAGCTAGCAACTATTCTGGTGTAACAAATAGTTTTAGAAGTTGCGTAAGGTGGTCAAGCCAAAAAGGGGAGGAAACACACCCAAATTTAAATACAACCTGGCTAAGGTAGCGATTAGGTTTAGTACCATCGCCGTTAGTTCACCATGGATCAAAATATTCCAAGCCGTCGGTCAGTGGTCCCAATTTAGCTTATCTCCAAGCAAACGGTCTCTCTTAAAATTGACACTAGGGAAAGAAGGAAATAGAAACCAGGGTATGCCGTTGGGAGGAGTACATTCCACGTCATACCAACAGAGTGCAGAGTGAGACAACACCAACAGCAACAGCCTGACATCTCAATGTCCCTTGCGTTCCTTAGTATATTTCTATATTGATGTCATCAGACTAGTCTCTCTAACAATGCAAACCCTCCTCCACATCTGACATTAGCTTCTTAACCCCATTTTCGAGACTGCAAACTCCAAACCCCATGCGTCAGGCTGAGGCATCACGCATTCGTATCATTGCGATATAGCCTGATATCATGCACCATTTAAACTGTCTTGTCATTACAGATCATGAAGCATCCAGTGAGATGGCTCGGATCATGCGTGGGAGCCACTACGTAGATAGAGGCGCTCGAGTACAAATTCGAGAAATTGCATGTATCCAGCTAATGTTCTTTTTCTTTTCCTTCTTTATTGTCTTTATTATTTCATTGATGTGGATTTTGAAACCGTCCCGTGATGTTTATTGAGCTGTGCCAAAATGGATTCACCTAGACTTAATGACAGCAAACGATAAATACCGCAAAGATCCCTGACAACATGTATATTTTTTTTAGTAAATAATAATCAGTCTAATTAATTAATAACATATTCTAACATCGTCTTTGTCATGTCCAATATGTCTTCCCAAAAGATGAAACAGTTCCAACCCACTGGACTTACCCTACACTACCGCAACATCAGAATGTGGTGACATCGGACGGCTCATGGATATCACTAAACTACGAATTTGAAATTGTGTTTGAGAAATTGTTGAAATGTTTAAATAACATTATATGACCGAAGTAACTACATAAGTATGCGGGTTGATGGTAGGGAAGAGAAAACTTTTCCATGGCAAAGATTTTCGCGACAACAAATGTGAGACATCTATAAACAACTTCCGAAGCCGGATTTCCAACGCACCCCCCCAAGCTACACAGGCGCCTCAGCGCTTGTAATCTTCCGTAGTATAGTGGTCAGTATGCAAGCTTGTCACGCTTGAGACCCGGGTTCAATTCCCGGCGGGAGAGATCCGCCCCAGGTACGAAAGTATCTGGATCCTTTTTTTTGTAACTTTTTTCAAAATGAAAACTTTTAATACAGTTGAATCTATTCTTTTTAGCTCTGGAGTTTTTGAGAGATCGGCTCTGATTAAGCCTGCTACTCGTTTTTTTAACTAGACGGAAAGATAGGCATGTGGATCGTAGCGTTCGCACGGCTCAGCTGTCCGATAACACAGCAATTTAGGAGAAAAGTTGGGATACGACGGGCGGTATTATTGTGAGGTCTACAAAAAAAACAAAACAAAAAAACAAAACAAAAAAACATCAACAATAACTAAATATCCAGTTAAAACTAAATAAATAAAATACTAGGTTTGACTAGGATATCCTCGAGAGCCTCTGGACCTACAACGGTGGCAGATACGACTGCATTTAACAACCCTTCATGATTTGCTCGACAAAGAAACAATCATGTTAATCTTCGTGTGTAAAAATAGTCTTTTTGTTCTCACGAAAACTTAAATAGTTGTACTTAAGAAGATGGCTTCCTCGGTAAGACCGGTGAATCCCAACGCACATCTTCCACATCCGTCAACACGTTGTGTTAAACTAGGAACCTACTAGCCGGATCTATCAGAGTTTTCTACTTCGATACACGAATCACTCATCTTGTTGCTTTAACTTTCCGATAGCGTGTCATGTTTCAAGTCACTTATTCTTTGGAGTATGAGGACGGTCCCTGTGGCCAGGTCGCCAACGTCGCCGACGTCGCCGATATCGCCTTGCCGTCCATTATGCTGTACAGAAGTTTCATATCTAAATCGCCAAGTCTTACCTAGATAATGTTGTTTGTGTCTAATTTACGAGAAATATTGTTGGACTCATTTATGGCTGAGCTAGGAAAGGAAGCTATCCAAACCATGCCAAGCCAACACGCTTGTACAAACGCGAATGTTCTAATTGAGACATTGTTGGCGAGCTCCGCAAAGCAAATTTTCACGACCCAGCACGTGGCAGTGTACGTTTTTGTTGGATTGTTGTAGACGCCACAAAACTCACAGAAAATTTACCAGAGTCGCAGCGATGCAATGCAACTGTCCATGTTTCCAGCATTCCAGCTTCCCCACACACGAAATGCGGATGAGGGGCACATGGGGAGTGGAGACCAGGGACGCGCGGGGGCGATCCTCCAAGATGGATGAGGAGAAAAGGTTGGGGCGCATGCTAGTTTTAAGACATCCAGATCTCCTGAAGTGCATCCGAGGGAGAGGCAGATTTGGCTAGGCCCTCTGAGACAGTTGAGGGAGGTCGTGTTGGCGGCGTGGCTTCAGTTGAGCATTGGCCTAGAGTTTGCCTGTAGCGCGAAAGAAGTTCTGGGCCCTCAAGCCACCATGTGCAGCAGTAGTTTGACAGGGCCGTTACATGCCACCATGTTTTTTTTTTTTCCTTTTTGGCGGGGGAGACGAACACTTCGTGCATCGTGGTCGGATTATCTGGAGTCATCTTTGAGCCAGAGAAGGACACCACTTGGTTCCGGTACCTGGTCTCTGGGTGCAACTCGGATTGAGCGGTGAGCAACGTGCACCTGCGGGGAGTGGTCCCATTTAATTTGCAGGACTTGCATTCTGCGTTACCGACCGAGGGCTCCCAGAACACGGAGCTGTGCCCCTGCTTGCTTCAGATGCGCAGGGTGTGGTACCCACGTGTGCGAGGCGTGGGATAGATGAAGGGATGGGAAAAGAATGTAAGTGAAAGGCTGGAGGGGCTGGAGGGGGAACACGCATGGATCAGCTGAGGATCGCATCGCACGGGTGAGTAGACGGCTCGACGATTCGATGACCGGGGAAAGGAGTGTTGGATGTCGATACGATGTTTTGAAAATCACGAGAGGTTTCATCAGATCACTCTGGCTGATGCCGTGGCTGATACCTCGGCGGACTTGGGCTGTGCGAGCGGATGATCAAGGCCGAGTGTGTGAGCGTGTGTGGGCTCTCCGGGCAGAGCCGCAATCGGGTACTTTGAACCGCACCCATGTCGGATGCATCGTTTGCGATTTACAGTCCACAGCCGGCTAGACATCCGGACCGGCTGTTCGATAGCGTGCCAGCGAGTGGAACTAGCAGGTCTGCGGTAGCGTCGTCGAGGGGACACTTGGCCGTGGTTCCGGTGCCAAAAGGCGAGTTAGCGGAGCTGCACGGCAAAGCAAGGCCCCGCGTCTCTGTTTTAACCTCATCAGTCTTCAAGGCAAGGTTGGCATATGAACTCGCTTGTCCAGGGCATGCAGCCAGATGGTGCCGATGCAGCATCCCAAGGTTCGTCAACCCCGCAAAAAGAATTGCCGTGTTATGAGACCGAATCCTGTGCCCCATGCTCGGGGTTGTCACCGTTGAGGGGATTAACTAATATCGATGACGCCGAGACTGCCACTGGGCGGCAGATGAAGACGTAGATTTCTGGAAGAAACCTAGCAGTATCATGGCGACGATATAAAAATATCCTTCTTGTTTTGTAAGAGAAGGATAAGGTAAAAGTAGATCAAATCAGTGCTGTTCAAAGATGTACGTGGCTATGTTGATAGTGACTACAAGAAAATACTAAGATAGTAGTCAAGTTTATAGTAGTTGCAGTTAATGCACATCCTGACTCAGGTTCGCGACTACCTGGTACATGCTGGGTACGGGGGGCCTTGAGGATTATACGCCATCCCAGATACTGTCAGTGGCTTCTTTTTAGTGACTGACAAGTTAAGAATGATGTTGGTGACGTGGGTGAAATTAACAGGGAAATTCTCATCTATATTGGCCATGTTGGTTGGCGGCTGGCGTGGCTGTGGTTGGGCGGTTATGGAATTGTCGCAAGTAGTGGCAGTTGCACTGGCTTTGATCACTTGGAACTTATGGTGTTGATTTGAGACGTAGCGCTACGGTATGAAAAATGTTGGTGACAACCACTTGTTGCACGTAATCGGTCACCATGGATTGGTTATTGGTGATGGCAGTAACCGGTACCTCCACGTGTGGTAGTGAGGGGAGCAAGATGCAGGGGTGGACGGATGCATCCGGAACAATGGTAGATGTGGTGTGTGTGGGGGAATCAAGAAGAGGGAGGGGGATGGAAGCGGAAGTCCGTGGGTGGAGCGAGCCGCTGAAGAGATTGAAACGTGGGATGGCAGATGTCTTGGATTGTGCTGCGCGCAGCTGTGTTTGGTTTGCAGCTGCGTGTGCGTGTGTGTGCGTGGGTGGTTGGGGCGACAAGCATCCGCTGTATAGCGTGCATGTTCACGGGTGTTGGGACGTTGGTTAGCGTCGCTACGAGGGCTGGTGGTTGGTTGGGCGGCCAAAGATTGTCTCATCTCGTCTTGGGGCCGCCGGCAGATGCGGGCAGCGGGACGGACGGGATGCTGCGGCATGTGATGCAACACAGGTTGGAGAAGACGAAAGAAGGAGAAGCAGAAGAAAGCGGGGGGGGAAGAGGGGGGTCACAAAGACCAAGGACCAAGGACTAAAAGATTTCCCACGACAAAACATGCAGGCCGATGGATTTCCAAGGGTTTCTTTTCTTCCTTGCAAGGGCCCCCGTCCGTTTTGTCGGTGTGTTTTGGCGTTTCGGATTGAGTTTCTGTGCGAAAAAACCGGGAAAAAAAAGTACATTCTACAGACTACAGCGGCGCTCCCAACATTGGCTGCTGGGTGTCACACGAGACAGCCGCATCGAGGCAACGCTTGGGGTTGCAGCGAGCGGCAGCACCCCTGCGGATCTTCAGGCGCGGGAGCAGAAGAGGCAAGAGGGTGTGTGAGTTGATAAGGATTTGCATGACTTTTCAAGTCGACGGTGGCAACACCACCAACTCGGCCGATTCCAGCCCATTTCCACGGAGCCGCCTTGGCCGCCGCGAAGCACGCATCGTGAGTTTCACGAGACCGGCCAGCCCTGGGAAACTTGGACTTGGGACTTGGCTTGCGAACAAAGTGTCGGTGAGCGGGGCTGCAGGAACATCACGGCGGGAACACCCTAGTAGACCGGGTTGCACGGATTCGCAACCCGAGTGGATAGTAGCCTTTTTTTCTTGCATCGTGACATTTTGCTGTCGTGTGAGTAGGTAGGTAGGTGGGAGGAGCGGTTGGCAAAGACGACGACAACGACGTGCGAAAAAAAAAAAAGAAAATGCTGCACCACGCGGCAACGAGACGAGATGAAATTCTTCCTAGATTAACCAGCAACGCCAATCTCCTGCCACTTCTAAAAATAACAAAATAAAGAAGCAAAACACTTCTTCCCGCTCCTACTCTACTCTCGCTTCCCCTGAACGGCTTGGAATTTGCTGGAGAGCACTGAGACACCTCGTGCTTGATTCTCTTGCTGGCGTTGCTCACTGCGGAATTGGCACAATCAAACAGGGCCAGAGGGGAATGTACCGACGAGGTGTGGATTTGGCGGCTGAGACTGTGTTTTCTGAGTCATGGTATTCCAATTTAGGCCCTGTTGTCACCGCGGGGACAGTGCGCGACATGTCAAATTCTTAAAAGCCACTGTCTCGAGTACTCCATCTGAGCTGCCCCCATGTTAATGAAACCCCACCGAGGGACCACTCGCGATGGACAGAAATAACCCACCGCCAGTCTTTCTGGATTTTTGGCGAGCCCGGGGAACGAGTTCCAGTCCCAGGGACTAGATTAGCGCAGAGGCCGTCGCTGGACGAGGGAACACGACAGCTCGCAAAGGCCCTTGGCAGCACCAGGCCCAATCCCTCGTGGGCGGCCTCGTGGACGGGCGATCTGGGTAATGCCAACTCCACCAAGAAACGGGTTCACGATGATCTGGACAGCACCCCCGTCGAGCGCCCACGTCGAGCCCAAAGCAGGAGGAGGTGAACCCCCCAGGCTCGGCCGGCAACTGGTCTCCGTCCGGGCGACGCGGCGTCCGAGTTCCACTCTATGGGGCACGCAGCAGGTAACAGGTCACAGTTTGGACACACGACGCAGCAGAACCACACCGGTATGCTGGACTGGACTTGTGGCCGCGGCCTAGTTCCCTGGTTCCCTGTGCTGCTCTCGTCGCTGTCGCCGGCGACCTGGGGGGCACAGCAGCTGGTCCAGGCCGCTGGGAGGGTGGGCGCATGCCCAGGAACAGCCAAGTCGTGTTCTGCGTGTGGTGGGGGGTCGGATGCGCTTGTGACCGCCGCCGCCAACGCCTCGGACAGGCGACAGGCAGGCGGGACAGGACCACGACACCGCCCAGGTACCTCGCCGCCGCTGATACGCAACGGGGGTACCTCGCCCACGCCCCAGTCTGTCCGCCCCGCCCAGTCCCCTGGGCCAGCCTTTTCAACGTCTAAGAGGGCGACTGTTTCGTCAATCCCTCGCCGTCGTCACTTGTCTCGCCTCTCTTCTCTTTTCTGCAGGTCTGCTACCTCCTTTTTCCCAGACGAGTCCTGGCGACAGACAGTGAGAAGAGAGAGTGAAGAGGCAAACCGCCAAATACCCTTCGTTTCGCAACCCTCACCACCAACGTCATCGTCATCGCCCTTTCCCCCCCTCAGAAGCACTGACCTGGGATTATTTTTGTCAACCCCTGCCCCTCCAGCGCCTGAAGCGCCAGAATCGCCGCCGGGAGACCAGGACCAGCACTGAACAGCGCCTGCCCCAATTCCCTCGTCCTACTTCGTTTTCGCCGCTCTTTCTTCTCCTTTACAATGGCCAAAGCAGAACAGCCTCGCAGACGGTTCGCCCCCGTGCCGATTGAGACCACGTTCGAATCGTATCGCAGCTCGACCGGCAAGCAGAAGCAGATCCTCTCGCAGCAGTCACAAGAACAACCGGCCCGCATGCGTCCCGATGCCGAACTCACCCCCGAGCCCTCCCCGCGCTCGCCGTCGCCGGTCCCCCGCGAGCTTCGGCCGCGGCGCCGCTTCGCTCCCCAGCTGATCGAGACATCGAGACGCAGCAGGCGAGTCGGCGATGTAGGTCCGGCCACTAAGCCCACCGATAAGACCGATATTTCGCCTTACACGAAGAACATTTACACCACCACCAAGCAGCACCGGGGTCGCAAGCAGGATGGAAGGGCGCGCGAACCCTCTCTCACGGCTCCTCGGGGCCGCCAGGAGAACGCAAGCCCCATGGCTCGTGTTATGGCGCCCATGCGCCGAGAGTCGGAGGACGAGAGCGTTACCCGCTATCTCCTCCAGCTGGCCGCCAAGGAGGCCGAACGCCAGATGCAGGAGGCGGCGCTCGCTGCGTTCCCCAACAGCCATGCTCGCGAAGGTGGCATCGACCACTTTTACTTCCGCGAGAGCTCAGAGAGCGAGAATTCACCCGAAGCCACCACACCCGCCCGCAAGCACAGCGGCCATGTGCATCCCCGGCCGCGGCGCTCGTCATCGGACGAGCAGCCAGTGAACTGGTGGCAGAAGCACATGCAGGAGCATGCCGAAACCCTCGCAAAGGAGCAGGATGAGATGGCTGTGGATGAGCCCGAATCCGCTCACGCCGAGGGCCACGAATTTCAGCACACCGAGATCGACGCCGTCCCTGAGGTGGAATCGGAGGAGGACGGCGACACCGTCATGCGCACCGACTCGGACCTCGACAAGATGGACTTGAGCCTGCCCCCGGATCCGATGTGGATCACGACCAAGAAGGCCTCGGTGCCCGGCGCCCACGGCCCCATTGGCGAATCCCTCATGCCGCTCATCCAGTCGGACCCCTACGTCACAAGCCAGTCGACAGATAAGGCCTTCCAGTCCGCTCCTGCGGTCCCGCGAGCCATTGGCGAGTCTCCGTCACCCTTTGCGTCTGCGGCGCCTGCCGTTAAGCATGCAGATGCATCGCAGATTCCTCCCGACACGAGCTTCAGACGCTCACCCGGCCCCTTCGGCCGGCCATTCGGCGGTCTGGGTTATAAGCCACCAACTCCCCAGTTCCAGAAGAAGCGCCCCATGGTGTCTCCCCCCATGCTCGGCAAGGATCTCGTCTTCCGGAAGTGTCCGTCGCCCAAGCAGACCAAGCTTGAGCCCGACCACCCATTCGCCGAGCGCCACGCGGAGGAGAGATACCGGGATGTCTCGGGTCAAAAGGGTCTCTGGCGAGGATACTGCTACAGGTCCGAGTCGAACGAGGAATCCCTGGTGCCTGCGGACTTGCATGCCCCACAGATGCTGGGCACGCTGCAGCCGCCGACCATTCCCGGCCAGCCGCACGCTTACCATGTTAACCACTTTGACATGGACTCGTGGGAGGAGCCCGCGCACATAGAGTACGCTGAGCCTATGGAGACCCGGGGCCGGACCGGCAACCACCACGGTCTCCACCGGCTCCAGGGCATGGATCAGGACCGCAAGTACCAGCAGCCACAGCACAGGAATCTCGAGAAGCTTGATGAAAAGATTGCTCTAGAGTTCGACGACACCTTCATCACGCAGGTGTACAATTATCTGTCGCTGGGATACCCCGCCATGGCTCGCTCATACGATGAGGAGCTCTCTCAGATTAGTCTGATGAGCATCGAGGAGCTTGAGAGAGATGACGAGAAGCAGATGGCCAAGGGCCACCTGGTAGAAGCTGAGCACGACGCTCCTAGGGAGCAGCGCTGCCCGCGATGGAAGGCCCTGCGGTCGTACATCTTTGAGTGGGCACGCCAGCATCCCGATCTCGACAACCTGGACCCTGTTGCCTGGGGCGTTCGGGAACGCCGTGGCAGCTGGGCCATTTGATTTTTTGTTAAACTGGATATACATTACCTTAGAATGTTGTCGGTTGTAGAGGCATTGTTGGACTGGAGTTTTATTTTAATGTTCTGTTGTTGACAAACTCATGGGTGGCGTTTGTTTCGCTAGAGGCTAGAGATGCCTGTGTCGCGTGCACATACTTGAAGAGAACTAGTTATTGCAAGGGTATTTTGGGCGGAAAGGGACCATAAAGCCAGGGCTGGGCCGCATTCTGGTGGGATAGGGAAGGTAGAGACTAGGGATGGACGGGAAAAATGATGAGAGCGTCGGCGGCCTTGATCGCTTGACTTGAGTGCGATGATGACTTTTTCTAAGAATTTTGCAATGTTTTTGTTGTGCGTGTCGTGAACTGGAATCACGATTGAGATTGATGATATTCTATGACCTGGGGAAGTTGACACTTTATCGTCAACGTTTAGATTAACTTTGGCGTGTAGCGCTTTTTAATATCACACTACTTGAACATTCATTTTATATTGCACTACTGTTAAACAACGTGAACAGTCTTTACCTTGCCCAATCTTCTGATCGCTAACAGCCCATCATGGTGCCTCTCTGGGAAACTTGGGAAAAATGCACCCACCCTGAAAAACCTGTCCGAGTTGGGAGCTGAATACAGTATCAGACCACAGGCGCCACGGGCTCGTCTCAGCTTGTCCTGGGGTTCGGCGGCGTGCCTGACTTTGCAGCTGCCGAGCAGCACCCAACAAAAGCGGGAAATCTCATCCATCATGCAACCCAGGGAGCTGGATGCAGGGTCGGAGTACATGTCCCCATACTCGTCGTAGGAAAAATCCAGCTCGAAGCATCCCAGATGTCTACCTTCGTACACAAGCGTCCCGCGGGAGCCAGGTTCGTCAAAGGTATCCTCGACTTGCAACTTTCGCTCGTTGAGCGCGCCTAGATCTAAAACATGGCTACGCAATCGAAGGCTCCAGTTTTCCTCAATCTCTCCATATGGGTTGCTCCCAGTTGGCGCGGTGTGCGCTTCTATGGACTGGTACTCTGGATGGAAGCTGGCGAAGCACTCGTCGTCCCTGTACACGGCCCCGTGGGTGACATACATGCCCCGGCCGAGTGGGCTCCAGGACGGGACGGGGCAGTCATTGTGACGCATGAATGAGGCGGGAGTGCAGCACTCCCTGCAGGCCTTTGTCTCGCTGCCACCCTCCCAGTACCACATGAGTCCCCGAAAAAGGTCGCCTTTCCAGAGGCCAGCGTGAAACTCGTCTTGCAGCTTTGCGCCGTAATGCGACGTCAGGCCTGAAAGTGCGGGGAGGATATCCTTTGTCTTTGTAAATGAATTCTCCTCGAAGCGCGAGTATTCGCGGATGATGCGTGCCCAGCTCTTGTAAGTCTCCTCTTTCGACTGAGAGCCAATATACAAGTCCAACTCAGTGATTGGCCGTCCTGCATTGTTACCCATGCTCTGAATAGAAGATGGCGAAAAGTAATGGATATTGGAGTTCCCAAACAACAGCTTCCGCGAAGCAGAAAAGCCTTCTTGAAAGACCCATCCTCGGGTACCCCAACGGCTGTGATGTGCATCCGCTCCGTCCTCGCTGAAGACAAGACCACGAGGAAACCCTGCATATTTGAACTGCAGGATGTAAGAGCCGGAAATACTGGGGCGCCTGATGGAACGAAAAGGCATGCGAATCCGGGGTCCGCGTTGGCCAAGGAATCCTTGCCTGCATGTGGTAGATGAAGCGGCGCAAATGGTCACAGTCGCATTGGCGTACAGATCGGCGACGCTGACACACTGGCGCTCCCAGTCTGAAATGTCGTCTTGCAGAATGCAAAGGGCATCCACCCAAAGATATGGTATAGCGAGGATCCGGGTCACTGCTACTGCGTCTCTGAGTACCTCAGTCATCTCATTGTGGGTGATGGCTTTTTGTCTCTGGGTAATTGTAGTTGTCGTCGTTTTGAGTTGCTGTTTTGCATCATCAGCGGAACCCCAGCAGTAACTAAGGGCTGCGTATTTGGGTGTATTAGAGAGAGCCCCGAAGCCTTTTGGGCCGGTCCGAAGCACTAGACGCGGACTTTTCCCCTGGACATTGATTAGCCTTTCAGGGAAGAAAGGCTTCCCACCAGGCTGAGCTTGCTGGCCATTGATGTCTTCTTTGACCACCTTGGATATCCAATCGAGTCGATGCCTTTCAGAATAGCTTTGACTCGATGGAACGTTTAAATTGAGCCACAGATCTGATTCATCCGAGCCTACAATCTATGTCAAAATATGTCCACCGTGCGTTCAGAATTGATCGTAAAAGTAGCCTCACCTGTCAATCCTTCAGCGAGGCAGAGAAGTGCAATCTCCGTTTCTGCATCGTCGAAACACAGCAGAATTAATGCGCCTAATAAGCCATCCCCTCTCATATCTCCTTCAATTTCATTCTTCCAGCGGAAGTGAATGTAGATCGAGACATTAAACGGATCCTCCATATCATTGAAGGTAGACCCGAATATTCGCCTCGCTTCATCTTGGGTATCCTCTGCTGAGACGATGTCTCGCAAAAAGCTACAGAAATCGCAGCCCTTCTTTGCAGAAGACTCTAGTAAGGGTAATGCTGGTAATGTGTCTTTTTGTAAAAGCACGAGTTCAGTGACCGTAACTGCAGTGTGCTCAGATTTGGCAAGCCTGGGGCTGTCATTCTCGGTGGACTCGGTCAAGAAACCTTGATCATCCTTGAACAATGCTCCTTTCTCACAATTTTCACATAAACTAGCAACAGGAATCGAATGAAAGCCCATGATTTCGCACTCTTTAGCTTGGCACTTGCTTCAATGTAGATGTGCGAGTATAACTTGAACGGAAGCAGCTGGAAGCGGGGTACGCAAACACGGCTGATTAGCTAGTTCTGATGGTGCAATGCTCGATTAGATCGCGGGTAACAGAGGTAGCTTGTAATTTGTTAAATTGTTCTAAACGACTTTGGCCAAAAATGAATCTCATAAGATCCAAGCTATCAACCGAACTCCCAAGCAAGCGCGATATACTAAGCCTACAGCTTATCGCCTGATTTGCAAACAGAAAGGCGGTGAGATGGCAGAATTAAGCGCCGGCCCTCCTTAGCTCTTATTGTAACTGATGGCTTGACTGCGCTTTAGTAGGTGATAGTCACCAACCTCTCTAATTTTCGTTTCCCTGATATTCTGTTTCTACTCCTCATCTTACTATCCGAGGCTTTGGTTCAAAATACTTTATTAAAATATTTTACTGTATTCTTGAGTTTAATACTGGAATACCATGGTTCAGTACGAACATCATGTGGCTGAAAATACCGTTGTTACTCTCCACAACCTGTGCGCAAAATGCTCTCGCCTTCGAGACGGGTCACGTCTTCTGCGCAAAATGCTCTCGCCTTCGAGACGGGTCACGTCTTCTGCGCAAAATGTTTCGCGCTGAGAGACTCAAAATTAATGAAAAAGAATATTTTGATCTGTGCTCAGTTGCAGACCTCAAATCTGGTTACCTCGCTGGATGCCATTTATGCGCACAGCTTTGGACCCAAGCTGGGGGCCAGTTTTTCGATCCCGATCAACCGGCAATAGAAAAGGACCAGATTAGAATCCGCATAAAAGCAAGAAATTTTGACAAGGAATACGAAATGGAGACCCAGAGCTCAAAATACCAGGCTTGGTGGTGGAAGTTGGCACCCCCTTCAATGTTTGATCCCTGCCATCTTGTCACAACCAAATAACTAATTGCTTTTAGTGGGGATCTTGGTGTAATTACTATTGGAATCCCGGATGTATGGACATATCAATCCCAGTTCGCCAGGAATCCGGGTTTCAAGTGGTGCGAACTGTTTGTATACCCTACGTCAAGTAAGTGGATGTCCGTATGCGTACATACCTGCGGGACCGGGCTTATTGTAATCAGATACGGAACTCAACCCGGCAACTTTCAAGAAAAACCCACAACCCATATCATCAAAGCACGATATGAAGTTCGATGAGCTAAAGTCTTGGTACCATGAGTGCACTGAAAAGCACACCAAGTGTATGTCCTTCTCAGGCATGGTTGCACCGGCCGACCAGCTTCCAACGCGGCTCCTCGATCTTCAAAATGACAAGGTCAAACTGGTATGTGATCTGCAAGGTCAATTAGACGTAAAATATACAACGTTGAGCCATATGTGGGGACCGGATCCGACCGCTTGTCTTCGCTTGATGGAGGCGCGGCTTGAAGAGTTCATGTCTGACATTCCCCCGTCGCTATTGCCGACGAAATATCTCGAAGCCATTCGGATTACCAAAGCTCTTGGCTTCCATTATATATGGATCGACTCCCTGTGCATCATTCAAGACTCTCCAAAAGACTGGGAGAATGAAGCCCTGAAAATGGCCTCAGTTTACGGACGGACGGCTTGCAATATCTCATATGTCTACCCGCCTTCAGAAGACTCAAATAAATTACACTTACGAGATCCTAGAGTAAGCATACCCTGCCTCCTCTCGTCCACAAAATCTCAAAAGATAAGCGGGGGTGAAGCCATTCGCCTGGTAGTCCAAAATGCTCCGGGGTTTATCACTAGGCACTGGGCTCCAAATCTCTTCAAGGCGGATTGGCCACTGCTTTCTCGAGCATGGGTATTTCAAGAACGCCTTCTTTGCCCGCGTAATATTTACTACGGGCCAAATCGATTGATGTGGGAGTGCTGCGACGGTCTAAAGGATGAATTTGCGGGCCCTTTGACAAACACACCTCGATCAAAAAGCCGATTCTATGCCGTTTTTTCTGGTATCGAAGATAAAACGGGCGGTCGCGATCTAGATGAGTCTTTCAAAGGGCAATGGCATCTCCTTGTACAAGATTATCGACTTTCGAACTTGACTTTTGAAAAAGATCGTGCTATTGCGCTGGCAGGCGTTGCCAAGGCCATTCAGACGCAGACTAAGTATACGTACTTGGCAGGCATCTGGAAAGAATTTGCCGAGTTTGATCTTTTATGGAACATGAATCCCCCGTCACCGATTGGAGAATTCCACAAAAAGACCGACGATAAAGATCTGCAAGCGCCATCTTGGTCGTGGTTTACGGTACCGCCTCGCCCGTCTGCGACGGCCGCTGGCAACGATACCATCGACTTTCGCATAGCTCGTCAAATGTATGCTCGACACTCTCAGACTATATACAAAGCTACGATTACCTCTTTTCATCATCCAAACTTCACCTCTGACTCAGTTCTTCTCCACAACTTTGCTGGTCTCAGTATAACGCTTCGGACCAAGCGAATACCCTGCGTCCTGGAATGGGATGGGGAAATTTTGCGGCTGCTTCCTCATGGACGCTATGAAACTGCCAAATCGTATGTGTTTGAACCTAAAAACGCTCTGAAGTACGTCCATGATGATGTTACTCTGGGTCCCGACTCGCCTATTCCCAGTGGACTTTGCATGATCTTGACCATGTTGGAAGCGTGGTTATTTTACGATAAGAAGGACCATAAATTTGATGCCTCCAAGCTGCCAGATAATTCTAGTCATCCTGGCGCAAAGACTCAGTGGCAATATGCAGGACTTGTTGTGGCACCGGCGGGAAAAAATATGGATGGCAGCGACCACTGGGAACGCGTGGGTGTATTCGTGTTTGATGATTTTGTGCACGAACTCGAGGATTTTGAAACGCCTTTTAGTGTTTGTAAAGCGGAGGAAGATATTCATTTGTGCTAAACACACTATGAAGAGGATTCTTGGATCAACTATGGAAATGAAAGCCTTGAGATGAAATGAGACGGCATGATGCCATATGGAGAACAAAACATGGATAAAGGTTACTGGTCGCTTTGCTGCCTTGCGCCACCTCAGCACCCGTGCATGCATGAGGCAGCACAGCCACGCCACATTTCCGCCAACTCAAGGCATCTGTGTCAGCAACCGTGAAAGACACATCATATTTCTTGAAGTCGCGTCGTTTCTGAGCAGCAAAATTATACAGGAGTCAAACTACCTTGAGTTCAATACCACGGCGACTGAATACGCGACAAAATGGGGTCCGTCAAGCGCAGAATCGAGCAAGACGCGAACCAAGGCCCGCCCAAGCGATTTCAGCTTCTAACCCCCCCACAAGAGGACCTGAGTAGTGACACAGAGGTCTTAACCGGGTTAGTAACCCATTTTTCTCAAGAATCAGACGTGGTTATGGAAGATGTGATCATGGATGATACAGCAATAGGCCCGGTGGTGTGTTACGGTGCTGTGAGTAGCTGCATCCAATCGCTGCAAGTCTCAACGCTAAAGCCACTCACTGTAGCTCTTTGATGTCAAAGCCAAAACGACCTTCATCGACAGGACAGCTATTTCGGCTCAGCCTTGGTTTTACTCATTTCGCATTGTGAAGCAAGGGGCAGATTATTTCATCACATATCCTATCCAGGAGGCACATTGCAAGTTTGCCGTGCTAGATGTTTTTACCACATCCTCTCTCAATTCTCTTTGTGAGCTTGAGAATATTTCGATTAGTGGCGTAATTGCACATGCGACCTTGGACACAGTGCCAAGCAAGAAAACGGAGAATACAACCATTATTGACCTCACTGTCAACATTTTAGGGCCAGAATCAAGTGCTCAAGCCGTGGGAGAAGCCCTGGCCGAGAGATCTACGTATCTTCAACACCCCATCTTTCTCGAGCCAGATATTGCATACTTGAATCCGCAGTACTGCTATAGAGGGGGTACCATGACCGACCTGAGGCATCTGATTGGCCCAGGAAGAGATAATTCAAAATCATCGAGGATTTCCGAAGCTGTAGCAGATGTTTTGCACTCGCTGGGAAACACAGAAGGGTTATATGATGCCGAATGCGACGTTAAGACCATGAGCAAAACATTTTTGGTGAACACCGAATTAACAAGGTACACATGAATCGATATTTGACAAGACACAACTAACATCGATAGGCATCAACTTGAGGGCGTGAAATTTATCCTGGCCCGAGAAAATCCTATATTTTGCCGAAATGCAAACATGAATTTCCTAAGGCGCATGAACACAGGGTAAGAAAATTCTACGTTCAGATTGTAAATACTAACGCCTCGCAGCTTAAACCTGCCATTTGAAGAATGTCTCGGTGGCATTTTAGCAGATGCCACGGGGCTGGGAAAGACATTGACTATGCTCACAGCAATTGCATGTTCAAAGCCAACTGCCTATGGCGTAAAGACAGGCGAAAACGTTCCTAATTCGACCTTGATCGTGCTTCGGTCCAAACGTGAGTCTCATGAAGTGGAGTACGAATATCAACTGACGAGTTCAGAATTATTGGATATCTGGGATGCAGAAATCAAAAGGTAGTTTCCATTGTTACTTAGAGGATATTACTAATTATCACAGGCGCTTGCAGCAGAATTACTTGCAAGTCGGGCACTTTCATGGAGATGGCCGTGCCAAGATATCGGAAGCTCTCCTAAAGTACGATGTGGTGCTGACAACATACCAAACTCTGGCTGCCGATTATGGAGGACGAAAACTTCTTCCCAAGGTTCCATGGTTCCGCGTTGTACTAGATGAAGGTGAGAATTAATCTTCAAATCGAGCGTTCTCAGAATTAACCAAAACAGCACACTGTATCCGAAATCAAAACACCAAAATATTCAAAGCAGCCGAAATTCTCCATACAGAAAGACGGTGGTGTATCACTGAGACGCCAATCCAAAATGGCTTGCATGATTTGTGCTCTCTTCTGAAATTTCTTCGCTATGAACCTCTTCAGCGAACAGGAATGTTTGAGAAACACATAATCGACCCTATTCACAATAAATCTGAGGATGAGCAATTCAGAAATTTGCAATTGCTACTCAAAACGGTCTGCCTACGTCGATCTGAACGTTGCATCAGCCTCCCCCCGTCAGCTACAGAGGTGGTTTCAATTTCTCTCACTGATGAAGAGTCCGAAAAATATCGAAAAATACAGGCTGATTCTCAAAGACAATTTGAAATGGAATTTTGCAAAACTGGGGTCCAAAAGATGTCGATGCTGTTCACCACGATACAAAGGCTTCGCATGCTATGCAACCATGGTACGCTGCCGGTTGAGATGACAACTACTCAAGCGTCAACCAAGAAGCCTAAAACTAGCAAGCAGCAGAATCTGATAGATATTGACTCTTGTGGATTTTGCAGTAGAGAGGAGGGAATTTCAGCTTTGGAAGGATTTGATCAATGTCCTCTCTGTGATCGCTGGCTAGGCAATGGCAAACAGAAATCTGCTGAAGTGGATGGGAGGCTATCTGTGAACCCACCACTTAGCGGGGCCTCTTCCCCTCGCTCACTGTCTCCATCGCCGATGCCTGTGGAAAAAGAACACTCTTCAAAACTTGCCACAGTCACACAACGCATTGTGGCGGCATGCCACGAGCTGAAGAAAAGGCAAGTTTAATTATTGGTATGAAGCATAAAGCTAACATTACATAGCGTTGTTTTTACATCATGGCGCTCAACTCTTGATACTTTGAAACATATGTTATCTCAGAGTGGTATCAAGTCAGTGAAGATAGATGGCGGCACTAGCGCCACAAACAGGAGCCAGAGGTTATCACGATTCCAAGATGACCCTCGGATTTCTGTTCTTCTTATGACTATAGATTCAGGCGCTGTTGGGTATGTTGAGAACCATATGGTAGTTCTGTGCTAATAATGACTAGCCTGACTCTTACCAATGCCAACCAGGTCCATCTTGTGGAGCCACACTGGAATCCAGCAATGGAGGCACAGGTTATCGCAAGGGTTCTTCGAATAGGACAGACGCGGACTGTGACGATATTCAAATATATCACGATGAACACGGTGGAAGAGGCAAGTAGAAACGAATAGTCGGGGTCCAACATCTAACATTTATTTAGAGAATCGTCGAGTTGCAGAGGAGAAAGAGCTGCATTGCCAAGTTTTCTTTGACCGAGTCGAAACAGGGAGATAGCTCAGGACTTCTCGATGTAAGTGTTCTTCCTCATTATAAGACTTAACTAACAGAAATAGGACTGGAAGTTTGTTCTGGATTCAAATTGATGCAAAGGACTCAGAAACTGTAGAAAGGAATCTGACAGGGAAATTGATACTGATATTGTAAACTAGCAATTACGATTATAGACATTCAAATTTATTTGGTGGAATGATGGGGCTCATATATGTTGATTCAGAAATAACCATTTGTATGGGTTTTCATTAATTTATTGCTCAAGATAATTATCAACCAGCCACCAGACTTGAAACGATGCTAAAAATTTCCCATATATACACTCCTTGGCCGCTTACAGACCCGTTTGGTAAATCATTGATGCCAATTAGTGGGAGTCAGCCAGATCCATTCCACCAACATCCTCGCCCAGGGTTTTGCCGTTGACCTCGATAGGGGTCGAGTGCATTTGGACAAAGGCGACACGCACCCACTCAGTGCCTTCATTGACCCACTCGTGCATGGTTCCTCGCTGGACCATCAAGTCACCAGGTCCAAGGACTCGCTTCTCTCCGGAGTCTAGCTTGCAGGTGACCTTTCCGTGGATGATGATTCCCAGGTCCAGACTGACGGTGCGGTGCATGGGGGAGTTGACTCCAGGAGGAATGTCGACGAATCGGAGGATGGTGCCTCCAGTTTTGATGAGGCCGTCTGTCAACTTGTTTGCATACGACTCCTTGAATTCCTTGAGGTCTTGGTCGTTGGCAAGCGGGATGGGCATGCCCTGTGTTGAGTAGCCCAGTTCAAAGCCGGAAGTGTGGCCATTGCCAACGGGAACGGTGAAAAAGTTCAGGGACTCGTCAAAGTCCTTGTTGAAGACACTCTTGCCTTGCTCATCATGTTCGGTGATGTAGCGCTTGGTCTTGGGGAGAGGGGCTTCCCAGGCGTCGCCGGCAGACATGATGTTTGAATGTAGGTGGTGAGTGAGTAGGTAAGATGTGAAGGTAGTGATGTTGTTAAACAAGACAATGATCAACCAGGACGATTAGATGGAGACATATATACACATTTCGTGACTCGGATACACCGCTCTCCCCCCGTAGCCGAACCTAAAATGATGCGTGTGGTTCTGGGACTCTGTACCGGATAAGTCCACTCCGTGGGTCGGCCCGCTACAGAGACGCGCAAATTGCCAATGGGGGGTCAACGGCGTGGTCTATGGCGGTTCCGATCGTTTCACCACCTGAACCAAGGCCAAAATGGAGCATCCTCCGCACACTAGAAACTCTGCGTCCCACCAAGACGCGCACTTGAGCAGCCCCGTCTCGACCCCTCAGTCCCCGGCTTATCGTCGGGACTCCAAACGCCGCATCTTCATCATCCACGCCTGAGTCAGTCGCTATGGGCAGCATTTCACTTAGAGAGCACATCAAGTGGCTCCCGGACGCAGCCAGCGAGCCGACGTCCACCATCGTTGTGACCTCGCCGGGGCGCCGCTTCGTCGACCTGCGCGTTCTCCGGCCGGAGGGGCAAGAAGCTTGGGCCGGCCAAAAAGGTACACTTTCATCTTACTGGCTCTGAGCGCTGGCTCACTCACACTTGGGTACGCAGATGCGCTTTCAATTGATCAGCTCGAGTGGGGCATCGCCGGAACCTCATCATCTTGGATGCGGGAGGATGGCAAGGGTGGCCAGATCAGGCACTCGCAGTGGAAGCACTGGATTGATTCGCGCACCACGAGCCCTGAGAATGCCACCGACGAGGGCGACATGTTCCCACAGCCGAACGGAACTACCCTGGAAACCGGTAGCATGGTGAACCCTGCCACTGGCAAGGAGACAGCGTATGAAGAGTTGTGGCGCGATATTAAGCCCGCCCCGACGACGGCGGCGGGAGTCAAGTATGCTGTGTTGCATTTCGAGGGTGCATCGGGTAGAGGATCTGTCGTTCGACTGGGCCAGTACTGCCAGGGTTTGCTGCGAGAAGGAGACGCGCTCACCGCTGAACGATGGGAGTTCAAGGATAATGAATGGAGCAGGACCATCAGAATGGGAGACGGCGCCTTACCATGCAAAAAGGTGTTGGACGACAGCCTCAAGCTAGCTCTCGATGAGGTCATAACGTTACAGGACAGGGCTTGGGAGGTTGTGGAGATCCCTGAGTAAACATGTTTTGTAGATCTGATAGCCAACATGGAACTACTGCCATGACAGAAACCGTTGCTAATCTGTAAACGTTTTGGGGGCATGTAGATCTGTGAAGCCAATTAATTGCCGGGCAGCCACATCATCTCATTGCTACGTCAGTGTGCGAACAACATTGTACACTACTTGCACAATACTGTTAATTAAAGTTAAGAGACCCGATGAAATACATAAAAACACGAATTGTTTTGTTTTATTTGCTCTTCTAGATTTCCCACGATCATGTTAGACTCTAGCAAGTATTTGTCATTTACCCTGTTAACAAAACGTCAATGCACCGCCAGATCTCGAGCCAATCTCGGGACTTGGAATTGGCACATTTGGTCCACTTCCACCGACGCTTTCTAGCGCCCTCTCCTTTCTATCCATCACAAAACATGGCATTGTGCTGCATTTTCAGCCCTCAGATACGAAAAGGCATCTCGCCATCGCTTAGCAACGTGGTATCCACGTACGTCCAGCCTCAGACATGGGTTTCTCACCTGTGGCACCAATGCAACATGGGTTGGAAAGGTTAATCTGCACCCGGCATTGTCATGCTCTCATCTTAGCATCGGCCGGGGTTTGCACGCGCATAACATCGAGGACATTAGCCGCCATCGACAGCTGTCACGTGTTGCAGATCCTCATACGCGCTCGTTTTCCACCCCTTGAACCAGCGACATTCCGCTACTCTCTCACCGGTGACGATTTCGCTTGGAGATTTTATCTCAGTTGTGACTAATGCGTTACCTGCGCAGTAGTTTATCGGTGTAATCTTACTGAACACCAGACCCTGCACGGCATGGATCTTGCTTGTCAGACACGTGTTTGACAGCCCAGGTCACATTTTCGCTTTCTTTCTTTTTTCGTATCAATTCTTTTGTCCTCGCGACGGGCAGTCTTCTTGCTGATGGTAAGTTCCCGCTTCCTGATTAGGGTGAGATCGGTGGTGCGCAGCTCGTGCAATAACCATGCCTAAGTTTTTAGCTATGCCTAGCATCTGCGTTCTATATGGCATTTCGTTTACTTTAATGCATTGAAAAATTGAATAGTGACCTTTTGGCGGTGGCACATGAGCGCAAAGGAATAGGGGGGCTCATTACATATGTCTGAGACAATATTGGTGGCATCGACGAAGAAAGGACGGGCCGAACCTGACACTTGAACCCAACTTGCTCAAATATGAATGACTCGTATCCTGCCGTATTTAATTATTTCACATGTTCTATTTCTCACTCTTATTGGGCATATACTGAATGGTACGAGAACACAGATGGCCGCCATCCAATTTTGAACTGTAAGGTTGAATGTTTTGAGGTGCCACCCTAGCTGCAGCTAACAGCTTGTAAGCTGGGCCCAATTATCTACTGAATAATAAATTTAAAACATATTTTCTGCACTTCAGTAGCTCAAGGAGTAGCATTTCCTTTGGTTTCCCAAGCTGGTCCAATGTGTGGTTTTTAATCAGCCCGATAGACGAACTTGACATTGTACCCATGTTTTCCGGCGCAAACTGTTTGAAAGTCATGCTCAAAATATTGCTCACCGATCTGTGAAAGCGCCGTTCCGAGAGACCTGTGATACATGAAACATGCCACAAATTTCTCTTCTGATGCGGCCATAAGAAAAAACTCACACAAAATTACAAATAACTAAAAATAAATAAAGTCGGTTTACCAGCCATACTGTTTCGATTTCCCGCTTCCGTAAGTATGTCTTGATTGAACGGCTTAACACGGCAGGCCATGACCGCCGCAAGACATTGTCTTGGAGGAAACGAAACCAACAGAAGCGAAATATTCATTGATCTGGTAAGTCATGTCCAACCTGAATAACCGAGAGAAGGTAGGGAAAAAGTACCAAATCTATATAAGTATTGTAGCTTTCCTTCCATCTTCATGCAAACCAATATTCTTTCAACATCAGTACGAACGCCTACAGCACTATATCAAAGCTATTCAAATTGCAAAATGAAGGGCCTCCTTATCTTCAACAGTTTGGTGCTTACCGTGGCAGCATGGCCCACGTTTTTTAATCATACTTTACCAACGCTGCCAAAAGGCCTGTGCCCAGCCTCCAAGGTCGAGAGCTGTGCTTATGAGGCCTATTGGCTCGAAAACAACAATACATATCGGTACCAAGATGATATCACGTGCAAATGCAAGAATGGCTGTGTCGAGGCAATTTGCGAATCCAAGGTATGCTCCACTGTTCAGAAGTTGACATCATAACTGACCAGTTCGCAGAAACTAGGAACGGATAAAAAGTTCTACTGTCACCAATACAACAGCGGATCTTGTGGCATGGAGTGCAAGTTTGTTGACGGAAAGTCTTGCACACTTGGGGGCCCAGTTTGCAGGGGAATAGTGACCCTCCCAAAAGAGTGAGCCAAATGGCTACGAAGGTATTCGCATATACAAGATGTCTTGCATCGTGACCCGTACATAAGCCCAGTGGGTCAAACACCATGTTGATTTTTCAAGGTCCACCAAAAACTTGTAATTAGAATGCTTTAATTTTTGCACATTCGTACTGTTTTTGAATTTCAAACTTGAAAAAAATGGATGTGACAAGATACCAGCCGTAAAGAACCAGCTACTCATGTGTGGAACAATGGAAAAGCTCTTCTAGAGCAATACTTGTTTTGAGATGCGTTGTATCATTCCTCAAATAGGTCGAGAGGAGGTTTCCAATGCTGAAGATTAACAGTTTTAGATCATGTTATAGCTGTGGAAACTTATGTTTGTATATAAATGTTTTATCATAATCGTCGATCACTTAAAATATGAACTGGATGAGGACTAAAGTTTAGAAATCATAACATAACATTAGAAATTTTATGCAATTATTGTATAGAGTCACTGTGTATTCAAGTGAGTTTGAAATAAACGAGCGATTTTAATTTTCCCCCCAACATTCAAAGATCGACAAAACTAAGAGGAACGGACGGTAACAGGAGAACTAAGGGTGAGTACGACTGGTGAGCCACTGAGTGTCACCCACTGAATAGGAGGCTCAGAGCCAACTACATCAGATTTGACCGATCCTCCAGCTGCAGTTGAAGCACCAGATGGAATAGTGACAGGAATTGGCACAGAACAACTATTTCCGGTAGCAGAAACAGTGATTTTCGTAATAGAGGTTCCGTCAGAAGAAAAGGTGTACGACATCGTGGCGTTGCAGTTATCCAAAGTCTGGCGGTCATTGAAATACTTAGCAAGGTCATCGTTGCCCAACGACACAAGTGGCCAGTTAGTTAACCGCGCCATTTCTTGAGCGATGGTCTCTGTCCAAGACATGATCAACGACATTTGACCTGATTGGGTACCGATAGTTAAGTTGTCACCATTGACCTGGTTCATATTGGCTTGATGGAACATGTATGGATCTGACATCAGCCCGAGAAGATTTCGAACGTTGGTTGTTTTCGATTGAGCCAAAAGGCTGTAATAATCACCGGAACCTGCAGTTGGAGCATTCCACTGCATAGTTGTGCATGCTGCCGAATTACAGTTGAAGTAAATGGCAGTTGAGAATCGGGGAACAACTGTTAATCCATCGTATCCATTGCCTGCAACGGTTGTAGTCAACGGCCAATAGATGTTGCTGTTTCGAAGGACCGGTCGGGTATTGTCGCCAACGGCAGAAGTAAGACCATTATCCATCCAGGCCTGAATAGCGTCTCCGTTGTGGAGTCCGGTGATAGCTGGTGGGATGAGACTGTTCTTGGAAAAGTACGGTGACTGATCGATTCCAGTTTGAGCGAACCATGCCTTGTTGAATAAGATCTCACGGTAGGTGTCATGATAAGTAGCATTGTTTAGACTGAGGTGGGTAAAGGTGTGCGAGACGTGGAAGAATTGGTCGCGATTAGCAGGTACCATGAACCAGGAGGCGAATGGATCTAGCTGAAGGCAGCTCTGTGACCAAGTGTAATTCTCAAACATGGAAGGCCAGGCGTCAGTGCCAGTTCCAAGAACCTTTTGGAACTCAAGGTCGGTGGAAGCAGGCGCAGTATAGTAGATGGCAGTCTTAGGGACACAAGCTCCAGTGGTATCCAGAGGAGTGGCAGCAACAAGGTTGCCATTGCCGTTGTGTCCAAGCTCGAGGGCGAAAGCCGAACCAGAAGGTAAGCGAGAATTGAGGTCCTTCTGCCAAGAAACATGGGCTTGAAGATCAGCAACCGTGATTTTGAAAGCAGTCGAGCTAGTTGGGTAGTAAAGCGATGTGGGGATCTGCACGTCGTCGACCTGACAGCTTAGATGAGTCTTTCGCTTGCCCAAGAAAACACCACGGGTCATCCAGTGGATATGAGCGTGTTGAAGATAGCTCGAGGCTAGAGACCATGAGGGAGCCCAACTAGTGAACCAAACAAATTGCTCACGACCATTGAAGTTGTTGATGACACCGGCAACAGACTCGCTAGTAAACCCACCCCCAACACCGAACTTGGCAATTTGCCGGGTAGTGCTAGAGTCCGTGATGACGGCAGGCACATGCCATGTACCGGCGGTTGAAACTCCCGCATTGACGTTCAGGTTCGCAGTGGGGAAATCGCTGACATTGGTAAAACTGACCAGCTGATCACTCGAGCTGTCACAGCATCCACCCCCAACAACCGTAGTGCCAAATGCAATACCGGGATATTCATTGATTCGGACCATGCGAACATTGAAAAGAAGTTGGTACGTATAGATGGCCGTCCACTGGTCACTAGTCAATGCGCTATCCCAGCCATAGCTGTACTGGTAGGAAAGCGAGCTGAATACAATAAAGCCGCCAAAGTTGCCATGGGTAAGAGTGGAGTTCAGCGTGGGTAGGGTGGCACCTCCCTGTGGCACAATGAGAATCTGGTAAGGAATGCCATAAGCGATTAGACCTAAGCTTGCGCTAGCAGCCAGGTCGCTGCTTGCAGCAAGGATGAGGATGGTGCCATCAACGGTAATGCTCGAAGGGATTGGGGTGGTGCTGGAGCTGGTGGTGGCAGACACAGTGCTAGACTGGCTTGATGACCCAGTGGTGGAAGTCACCGGTGTTGCTATCGTGGTCAAAGTGGTCGATGCAGAGCCAGTTGTGCTGGTAGCCGATCCAGTGCTTGTAGCCGATCCAATACTTGTGGCCGATCCAGTGCTTGTACTGCTGCCCGTCGAACTGATGCTGCCTGTCGAACTAGAACTGCCTGTGGTAAGGGAGCCGCTTGTCGTACTCGAGCCAGTATTGCTGGTAGTCGCACTGCCCGTCGTTCCACTACTAATCTTACTACTTGTAATAGTTGAATTTGATGTTGTGGATTTTGAGACAACGACAACTTTGTTGACCGGAGTATTAACCGTCGCAGTGGTTGAGGTCCCTGTAGCTTTTAGAGTGGTGGTGGTTACACTTGAATCATTCTTCTTGAGAGTGACGCTATCAATGTAAGCCTGAGCAGTGCCATTACTGCACGCAATCCCCACTTTCAAGGTGCCAGAAGTCGCGGTAGGAATGACGGTCGCGTTGAAATCGGACCAGCTATTGAACAGGCTAATACCTTTGGTTATGGGAAAATAAGGAGTGCCCCCGATGAGTGTATCGTTCAGGTATGATTGAATTTGGCAATTGTTGGTCTGATTGTTGAGGGTAACATAGTAGTAGTAATGCAAGGTGTAATTGCCTCCCACCGTTAAGTCTTTCACAGAGGTTGTGATATTGCTGGAAGAAGAGTCTCTCTTCTGTAGGGAACCCGAAGCCACCTCATGAGGCTCATCACCAGTTGACATGTCATCATAACCGAAATCAGGCTCATTATAGACATCACCGGAAGGTTTTAAGTGTCCGAGGCCATCGGTAGGATCGACATGAGCGAATCTGTGGATTACGACGTCTTGTCCTGAGGTAACCGTCTCAGTTGGTGCAAAAGAGGCAGCGGCATCACCGACACTGATGCTGAGTGCAGCAGCCGCAATGGCGAGAAATCGCATGTTGTGGCCGTCTCAAAGGAGACAAAAGGAAAAAGGAAAAAGAAATAAAAAAGAAAGAATGCGGGCAGTGATCCGTTGTGAGCCCAGAATGTCAGTGATTGTTGAATGAATGGACAGCCCGTAGAGACGGGGATAGGAAGAATGAGGGACAGGAAACCAAGCGCGATGCTTGAACCTGGAAAAATGAATGACCAAAGAATGGGCGTAGTGATTGTGTGAAGGTTGAAGGTAAAAAATGGCGAAAATCGGGTATATATACATTGCCGGATATCAAGTACTGCAAAAACAAGAGTCAGGAGAGTCTAACCAATGATGGCTTTACCGTCGACCCGCTTCTACTGTGAAAAGCCACGTTCTTGGCATGGCACCATCAAGCTATTCCAAAGGCAAAGGAGCTGATGGTGTGACGAGCAAGAGATTGTCCAATTCATGTCCTGGACCAAAGCTACCTGGGGGCTGGCCAATTCGCAGCGTTCAGAACAGTGTCATCAGAGCCCATCCCGTCAATTCCCTCTAGCATATGCTGCACACCTTCACCTGGTGGCCTTCTCTGGCTCTCTTGATACCGGATGTGATTTTCACAGGACCCTGAGACTAATGCCACTAGCTAAAGGTGGAGCGGTCCTCGCTTTATACGTCAGCGTCCTGACAAAAGGTGGGCCAGAACGTGGCAGGTTTTTAACTTCACACCTGGCTGCGTCTACATACTCCCATTGGCGTGGTGAAGTATTTGCCGGAAGCAACAGCGCGGAGAACACCGACTTCCGGAAGCAGCAAGTGGGCCGGAGTTAAGGTATCAGAATTTGGAAAATCAGTGCCCAGGCTCCGGGCTTGAGTCCTTTTGGCATTCAAGGGAGAATGTTTTACCCCACCACAAGCGTGTCCTGCTCAAGATGGTGCCGCACTGAAAATTAAGTTAATTGCTCTTTTGGCCAAACAGCCGATCAGGGCCAAATAAAGCGGCGTACTACTGATTGTATCCGCCACGCTCACGCTCGTGGCTCTGGCTCCTGGGGAATCTGGTTTAAGTTATCCTTCATTGCCAGCATGCGTACTCTTGATTTTGATACAGCATTTTAGGTTTCTTTTCTGGCATGGCGTGCTTTAAAACGAAGCCTTCGCCACGTCGCACAGATTTACAAGTGAATTGAACACATGCGGCTCATAATTGCCACTAGCAGAAACAGACGCATTGTGATATGGACGATGCAGAGGTGAGTAAACCAGCCTCGTCCTTCGATCTAGCGTCGAAATTCCCTCCGAAAGAAGCCTAGCGTGACGGGAATCAGATTTGACTTGAACTCCACTTCGGTGATCAGCGTGTAACCTTTCCGCCTGGCTTCTCTGTCTACGAGACTGTCTACTTCAAAATGAGCTCTATTGAAAGACAGCTTATCTTGAATTGAAATGAATATGTAGTGTCGATACTGGTACAGATATGAGCCGATTTCGAGTACTCGCTCTGAAACAATCTGCAATTTTCAACTATTTTGCATTGAGCCCTTCTACTCAACACTAAAACCTAAATCTTCTGCCATCAAAGCCTTGCAACCATGCTTGACCGAAGAGGCACCATTTTTACTGCGTAATACTTAATTGAAATCCGTTATCGGTTGATTTAATTGCCCTTCATGGATTCACTCGAGCCTCGACCGGGATTTACACTAAGCATGTGTTGGTCTGGATTATCAACACGATATGTCAATACCAGAAACTATTCTGATAATTAGAAAGAATTTTTGAAAGCGGTCTGTTATGCTGGCACAGAACGCTCCTCACAAATTTGGTACACCAGCATTGAATAAATTTATAACTAGAACAACCAAACGTTCACCGTCGAGCAATTCTACCACATTCAACTCCTCCTGATCCTTTGCATCACTGGAGGCATAATTGAATCTGTGATCGCGTTTGCTGGGATAAGGACTCCCATTGCAATTTACTTCAAGATTATTCTTTGCATAGTTGCTGTTCCTGAGCACCAATCCTTTACGCGTTTTGTGGTTACCCGAGCTTTGTGTCAGTTCATGGCCAACGAGCTTCACAACGCAAACGGCTTTCACTATTGCCATGATTCTAGTTACCTCAAACTTTCTGAACACCAAGGACTCTAGAGAGTCGTGATCGTGGAGAGCCGGCTAGTCACGATTTGGTCTCCGAACGCGTGACGAGAGGGAAGACTACCTTTTCTGGCACTTCACGAGCACCGAAGTGAGCAGATTGCATACATTTACGGAAGTATCCTCAACCAATGCTCTTGATAATCTATGATATAGGATCCGACCGAATTCAATCTCAGTGGCTTCACCGGATGGGTTCTGCTATTTACTTCAGGTTTATTGATCCGAGATGTTCGAAAAGAGGCAGTCTTGGTCACATCAGAAAGAAGGACGAATCTAGAAATTGAACAAGTAGAAATGGAACCAATAGCCGATGTACGTTAGAGAATGCCAAGTCGGTTAAACAAATATAGTCTATCTAAGACGAATATAGTTAACCCGGTGCTCTACGAAAATTCTTCACTGATCTGAATCGCTTATTCACAGATGGTGGCAACTTTTGTCATGAGCTGGTCCGTCGGTCTAATTCACGATGGGCTGTGCGGCTGTGCCGTGCGTAGTCAGGGGGAGTGTCCGATGCAGATTTTTAGTGCGGCGCGCTATTGGTTTTTTGGCCGCTTGGCACACTGTTCTGGAACATCGGGCTCCAATTCCTCCCAAATCCACGAGGCACCACAAATGAAGAACGAAAGTAATGAATAAAGGGTACTCTCTTTCGAAAAGCCCTACAATGCACATGGGTTTCGTTAATTGATGTGGATTTCCCCAAAGAATTGCCGGCAAAGACAAACCTGCGGCAAATGTGACAGAAACCAGCAAATTCACTAATTTAGATATGGCGGGTAGTTTTCAGGTCCCACTCCCGCTTCTGTGCAAGCGCCAGATATTTGAGGCCTACTTCGTTTAGCCGTGGCGTCGCTAGATTGCGGTTTACGAGATGGAGTTGGCCGAGAATCAATAGTCGAGAAAAAGCGCCAGGGGTTGCAGCACGCTTATGCCTTCAAGGCCGGAATGGCTGGCTTTGCCGTCGGGAAACCGGTAAGCCCCATAAGCCATTGCAAAAGATATTGGACTCCCATTCCCATTGTTTCGTCAACCACCATCGTCGGTTCATTTTATCCTGCGAGCCATTGCCCACGATGCGCTCTTCTACGGTGTTGGCGGCTCTAGTCACGGGCGCTATCGATGTAGTGTCCGCCGGTCGTTGCAATCTTCCGAGAACACTGAGCGGGACGATCTCAAGCCAAGCGACAGACGGTTCGATCAGCACCGCGACTTCAAAGGCATTGAGCGACACGATCTCGACTGGCATGTCGGGTCGCACGACCAGCACCGCGACAATCTCCAGTGCGCCGACAACAACAACCAGCAAAGTTGCAGTTGTGACCAATGTCATCAGAGGCGGCAGTTTCGAGGGCTACAGCCCGGAGTTCCGCAATGGTATCTACGGATTCCAGAGTGAAGGCGCTGCTCGCCTCATCAGTGGCCATGGCTATAAGGGCTCTGGAAGCAAAGATGACAACTGTGTTGAGATGGAGGCTCGAAGCCCAATTGCTAAGCGAGACGCGGCGGACGTTGGCCAGGCTGCCGCGATTGAGCAACAGCTGGAGGACCTGGACATCACATCCATCTACACAGTTCATTTCTACTACTATCTGCTGCAGAATGACCTTGTCGACACTTGCAAAATCGACGTCTACTATGGCAGCGATCTTTTCACCTCCACTCCATATTTCCCACTTGCCCAACCAACCGACCCGAACGGGCAATGGGTAGAGGTGGTTGACCAAGCTGCTGTCAAGACATCAAGCGGTCTCCTGCAATTTCAGCTCAATTGTATCAACGGAGGTCATGCGACGATCTATGTTGACCAAGTCTTCTTCGCTGATCAAGTCGATGCCGGCAGCATTGACACCATTTCCCTCTTGTTTACCTGGGATGCGTCGGCCCCGACTGCTCAACCTCCTGCCGATTCGACGACGACCACTGTGATTTCAACCACAGCAGACGCAACTTCAACAACCCAGTCTACCTCTACTACCTCAACACAAGTGACAGCCGCCTCATCAACCACAACTTCAAGCACCTCTACAACAATGACCACTTCGTCATCTGCTTCTACCACTACAAGCTCCTCAGGCTCATCGCCTTCTGGAAACAAGTACTGTGCTACGCTTAGCGCTACTGGAGCTGCAGGAAGAGGATGCGCCATCAGACCTTACAACCCCAGCTCAGGCTACAAGACAATCTCCAACACTCGGATGACCATGCAGCAGTGCGCAGCTGTCTGTCTTGCAGACTCTAGATGCCAGCAGTTCCAATGGGAGGCCTATAGCTCCAGCTACCCTTGTCTCAACAATTGTATTCTTCTGGAAACCAACCTGGGAACTGCGCAAGGCATCCAGGGCCCGTACTACGCCTACGATCGCTCCTGCATCCAACAGACCGAGTGTGCTCAGCAGCCAAGCGGCTCGATCTGCATCAACGCCTTGGGAGACACCCCTGCTGCGGGATGTAAGACCCAGATGGGTACCGTCAAGTCTTGTGCATCTGCGTTCTTGACCACCAGCGTGGGCATGGTCTGCACTAGTAGCAATGAATGCCGCGACCTTTGCGCCAAGCACAACGCTTGCAAGTCGTACTCGATCAACTTTGCTGGTGGCTGCTCGCTGTACTCTGGCACTGTTTCGCAAATTGTCCAACCCGGTAGCTCTGGTCAAATGTTTTATGACCTGGACTGCAACGCATGCGACTCTTCTACTTCTATGGGTTACTTTAACTACGTGGCCCAGATGGATGACTCCGACACGACCATGGTCAACGAGTGTCCTCTAGTTACAGCAACAAGCACTACTCAGACCACCACTAGCACCACTCAGAAAGCAACCACTACCTCGACTACCTCAACGACTACCACCAGCACCAGCACATCCACTACGTCCACGACGTCCAGTTCATCAGCTGTGCAGCCCACAAGCACATGCGCGCTTCTCAATGGAACAGGATGTACGCTCAAGTCGTTTGCTGCCGCTGGA
Organism: Calonectria hongkongensis; assembly: GCA_017140755.1. Classification (NCBI taxonomy): domain Eukaryota; kingdom Fungi; phylum Ascomycota; class Sordariomycetes; order Hypocreales; family Nectriaceae; genus Calonectria; species Calonectria hongkongensis. The sequence continues at coordinate 2,137,377 of JAACJA010000008.1, forward strand.
ACTATCTGTAAACAAGTTGGAACAGTTCAATGGGATGCTTCGGGATATAGCCTGAAAGACTATCCTTTCCAAGGCTCTCCAGAGCAATGCGCTGCCATTTGCGCTCAGAAAAGCGGTTGCAAAGCGTCAGCCTACGATTCATCTCAAGGCTCCTGTTCTCTCCTTAGCGTCACCCTTTCTCAAGCTCAGTTCAATGCAGAGACAGGGCCTGATACGTGGAGTGACCAAACTTGCTGGAATTGCCCCAGCTGCTCGGGTACCGCGTCCACTTCTACGACCTCTACTACCTCTACATCGTCCACTGTTTCTTCTACTTCTACTACCAGTTCTACTTCCCCAACTTCCACTACTACTTCTTCTACTTCCACTTCTTCTTCTGCCACTTCTGCGGTCTCTTCTACTTCAGCTACTTCAACCACTTCTACCACAACTACATCCACGTCCACATCCACGACATCGGCTGCGCAATCCACACCTACATGCGCGCTGACTAATGGACAAGGATGTTCGCTCAAGACGCTTGCTAACGCTGGGACTTACTGCAAGCAAGTCGGAACAATCGTGTATGACGCCTGGGGATACGATTTGGCAGACTATCCCTTCCAAGGCTCCCCAGAACAATGCGCGGCTATTTGTGCCCAGAACATTGGCTGCCAAGCTTCATCTTACGATTCATCTCGACACGTGTGTAGTTTCGTTGGTACTTCGCTCACTGTAGCCGAATTTGCGGCATCGGCTGGGGCTCCCGATACCTGGAGCGACCAATCTTGCTGGGATTGCCCCTCGTGTTCAGTGCCAACCTCGACTGCTGCTGCCACGCACACTACTTCTGCCACATCCACGACATCAGTTGCACCTACAGGGACTTGTGCGCTGACTAACGGGCAAGGGTGTTCGCTCAAGACGCTCGCTGACTCTGGAACTTACTGCAAGCAAAGCGGAAGCATCATGGAGGAGGCCTGGGGGGTCGATTTGACAACATACCCATTCCATAGTTCTGCAGAGCAGTGCGCTGCCATCTGTGCTCAGATCAGTAGCTGTAAATCGTCAGCCTACGATTCATCGCAAGGCTCCTGCGCTTTCATCGGAAGCACCCTCGCCCAGGCTCAGTTCAGTGCATCCGCAGGATCTGTGAGCTGGAGTGACCAAGCTTGCTGGAATTGCCCTACTTGTTCGAGTAGCCCGTCTACCACGTCTAGCGCATCCTCCTCTTCGACGACTTTTGCGACCTCCACCAGGACGACTGGAACATCGACGAGCCAGTCCCCGACACCGACAGCTTGTGTCGCCACTGCCTCTCTGAATGATGACGTTACCTGCGGCCTTCCAGGGGCGAGTGGTAACCAAGCCCAGTCGATGACATTGACCAACTATGTCATCAAGCCCGTTGCCAACCTGGGAGCCTGTGCCCAAGTATGCTTAGAGCGAGCGGATTGTCATGGATTCAGTTATGCAAGCGATACCAAGGTCTGTATCCCCTATACTGCAGGCACTAGCAGCCTTGGTCTGTCATACATTTCCTCGTCCAAGACCAGGTACTATGACGGTGGCTGTTATGTGTGTGCATAATCCATGTCAGCTAAAGATGATCGATCATATTAATCACATTGCCAACGGCCTTTTTTTATTACGTATTTACCTTTAATTTTAATGTATTTATATTATGAATGAATTTATCATAGAATTAGCCACTTCACTTATCACTACCCTTTCCGCGTGATGTCCGTCGCTCATTTGTAGACGAGAGACAGTGTTAATTCCACCATTCTGTCGATGCAATCGAATACGTAAAAGTACTACATCATCCGGCAATTGCGAAAAGGCCGCAATCAGGTGTATGCCCTGTTCCAAGTACCCCAATCAAAAGTGAGCAGAGCCGCCGGCAGGGTCGGGAGGTCTAGCACAACGAAAGATTTCAGGGCATGTGCGTTGTTTTAGCCCAGGGTTGAGCCAAGTGTTTGAGCTGTGGGGAGCCGCGCATCGCACCTCTTCGGGTCCTCGGTGTTTGGATGTTGCCCAGGGTTCTCGGTGCTAAAAATGCTTGGCAGCTCGCCTGTAACAAGCTTATCATGAGGCTTATGTTGGTAGTTCGGACGATTGCCTGTCAAGTGGGTTCACTGCCGGGGCCTGAAACCATTTACATGGATGGCGACCCAGCTTCAAGTCCAAAACGAACTCTTTCTACTCCACTCCTTTCGCGGGAAACGGTGACAGGATCGATGCTAAGACGGGAAAACTGAGTCCGCCAAACAAATGTTTGCTTCCATACGCGTACTATCCCTACTTAATTTAAACAATCGAGTTGATAAATGCCATGGATGCGCTGCTTTATTCGATGTTGGATAGCATCAATCTTCACTTTCCTTAAGCTTCATTCGTTCTTTTTTTTTTCTAAACGGCTGTGCCGCTGGTCTTTACAATGCATCGATACACTCTTCTTTCGCTTTTGCCCGTGGTGCTAGGATGCGCCAACACCAAGTCCAATGAGTGCGCCTCTTACATGGCCAACAACGCTGCCACGGCATCAGCCTTTTGCGCAACTTTCACTCAGAGCACCGTAACCGAGACGGCCGGTCTGCCTAGCTGGGCGACCGCTTGCTCCTACAAGCCCAAGCACATCTCCAAGGAGTGCTCATGCCATTTTACCGCTGGCGGAAATGGCGCTGAGGCGACTGAGCCTGTTGCGACTGACGTTCCCGTGCAAACCCCGACTCCCGCCTCGACCAGGGCGGCTACTACACTTAACACTGTGGTAGCTTCTACACCCAAGGCGTCGTCTGCATTCCGACCCTCGTCGGTTGCAGCGGGCACCCCGGTAGCCAGCATCCCAGCATCCACCCCAACCAGCTCCACTGGCGGATCGAGTGGCAACGGCACCTCGACCGACGGTGCTACATGCGGCTCTGCAGCAGTCGATGAGCTTGCTGGATATGGTGCTGGTACAACTGGTGGTGGTAGCGGATCTGGCACCACGGTGACATCTTGCTCAGAACTCACCTCTGCCGCTGCCGCTGGTGGTGTGATTACCATCTCTGGAAGCCTAAGCGGCTGTGACATTATTGAGCTTGCCAGCGACACCACTGTTATTGGATCTGGTTCTACCGCCAGTAAGTCATTTTTCTGAGCTGAATAGACACACTGCTAATAATTACAGGCCTCACCGGCAGTGGATTCCGTCTCAAGGATGTCACCAACGTCATTATCCGCAACCTGAAGATGAGCAACCCTCCAGAGGGCAAGGATCTCATCGATGTTGAGTCTTCCACCTATGTCTGGGTTGATCACTGTGAGCTTTTCGCCGAGGGCATCACTGGCGACAAGGACTACTACGACGGCCTGTTTGACCTTAAGCGCGCCTCTGACTATGTCACTGTCAGTTGGACCAAGTTCTCCGACCACTGGAAGGCCTCCCTGGTCGGCCACTCGGACAGCAACGGCGACCAGGACACTGGCCACCTGCGTGTCACCTACCACCACAACTACTGGACCAACGTCAACAGCCGAACTCCCTCGATTCGCTTCGGTACCGGCCATGTATACAGCAGCTGCTACGAGGATATTCCTACTTCGGGTATCCACCCTCGCATGGGCGCCAAGGTTCTCGTTGAGCAGTGCTCTTTCAGCTCCGTCAAGCGTGCCATCATCACCAACTTGGACAGCGAGGAGGATGGCTATGCCGTTTCGCGCAACAACATCTTTACCGACAGCGATGTCTCTATCACCCAAGAGTCTGAGTTTACTCCTCCCTACGACTACACGTAAGTTTTTCTCGATCGCGCGCAAATATGTTCTGGCACTGATACTTAATAGCACTGACCCTGCGTCTTGCATCTGCGACCTGGTCAAGTCTAAGGCTGGCACTGGTGTCATTTCTGCGTAAAACTAAGTAGAGTGCATTCTTGTATATAGTTAAATGATCATGCCATTAAGTATAAATATCTTTCCGGAGCCCTTGCGGTGACCCCGTTGCGTTCAGCCATGTCGACTGCATTCTCTTTGTTTATATGGGGTTCACCAAATACGGCTACCACCGTTCTTCTAGTACCCCGGTTATCAAGACAGTTTCGACCATTGGCAATTCGCTGTCCCCTATGGGTAGAGCGGTTTTCGAGAGGAGGCCGACTGCGGTGGCATTCCTACTCTAGCTTGATTGTTTAGCTGCTACTGGTAAGGCAGATTGAGTCGGTGACTTGTAACATTTTTATTGGCCAAAGCCTCCAGCACCCCGTTGCAACCGTGGCCCAGTGAAGGCAAACCCCGAACGAATGGTGGAAAAAGAATGGTAGCGGGAATAAAGCAATCAGCTCGGTCTCGAACACCCTCTCGCTCCGTATTTGAGGTCCTAGCAACATATTTAATCCACCAGCGCAATGAATTTCATCATAATGCTGGATTAATATGATAGCTGCGACCAAGGAGACTGAGTCGAAAAATTATGAGTACATGCTGCAATCACTGCCACCACTCTGCCACTCTTATTTCATCACAGAGTCAGCCTAAATGTGGCTTGGTGGCTGACTTGGGTGTTGTCAAGAAATGATTGGGAGCTTACTAGTTCGAAATATGCAGAATCAGCCGCCAATAGTACACTGCTCAGCCTTTGGCGGAAATCAGTGACTAGGCTGAGGGAAGAAAACCCCGCTCTGATAACCTTTGAGGAACAAAATTCTTCGACTCTCCATCCTCACAGAAGCTAGACTACGCAGTCCTCACGAAAAAAAACTCCAAAGTTCTGACGGGCCCCTCCGTGGCACATAATGGATCCTTTTTCAAGTGCTATCGCCATACTCCAAACGGCAGTAGATGGTAAACAACTGGTTAGCCTAATCAAGTCACTGCCAGAGGTCCAAAAGGATTTTGAAGACTTCCAAAATGACGTAAGCTCGCCCAGAATTGGAACCAAAAAAGCCGAAGCTAAGCATTCCTTCACAGTTAAAGATGATCGAGAACATGCACAATATCGCGTCACGACGAATCAGCTACAACAATATGAGAGCATTAATCGAAAAGCAACTTGACAATATATTAATAGAATTTCGGGACATTGAGAACCAGTGCTCCCACAATCAAAATGGTAGCGAAAGAGCAAAAGCGAAGAAAATTAAATGGATTCGTGAAGAGAAGAAAATACAGAAATTGCAGCAAAAGTTTGCCAAAGTAAAGAGTGATTTGAACATCGCATTAATATCGGAACAAAATGATCTAATCACAGAGTGCGAGAATTCCCATCGATGTAATGATAACTTAGTAACATATCATAGGTCCAATCGACGTATAGATAATCTCCTAATTCACTCATCAACAATGATCCAACCATCGAGCGACGTCACGAAATCACCAAATTGGCCAAGAAGTATCGAAGAGTTTATCGATAATGCAGTGGCAGAAAACGACAGCCATTTTAGCCATCAAACTGGGCACCTGACATCATGGCAAGAAATAGGACCTAATTACATTTCAAGTACGCAGAGAATATACGACCGCGCGTCTTTTGAAGAAAATGCCTTGAGGTTGTGGAATGATATCGTGCCTATGACATTGAGCGGTTGCTCAGTCAATTGTCATTGCCATTGCCACTATCGGCGCAGCCAGCTTGGGATTACACGCTGGGTAGAACGTTTCACAGGTTCTTTCCGTCTAAGTTATAGCAAGCTCCCTGGTCTGAGAATTTCAACATGCAATCCAGGATGTAAAGGCAGGGCCGATGACTACTTGAGGGTGGAATGGTGCCCGCCTGAATGGCTTGGCCATATGGCGCCCAATATCCGCTTGGACTGGCCCCTACGTTCACCGAGAATAATTGCATGGCATGAGGATATCTGGTTTGTAAAGAAAAGACACCCAAAGGATTTGATCAAGATTGTCAACTCGAATTTCTTCTACTTTCCAGATGATAACACTGATTCCGACTTGGGACTAATAGAGGTGAGTACATCAAAGTCCAACGCCGTGGAATTTCCCAATTAACGGTGCTGCGCGGAAAGGACGCCTTCAGATCAGGTGCATGGGTATTTCTAGAATTCCTACTAGAGGTATGGAAGAATTTGCTAGCCAAGCAAGGGCTCCCCAGGTAAAAATTTGTGTCGATTAGTAAAGCAGAAGAACTGTGCTAAGTAATGGCAGGCATTTTTATTTCAAGACAAATGATATGCTTGAAAACTGGAATTTAGATGAAGGAGAAGAATTCTTAGTCAGGAAAGTAAAACAACTTGCCGACGACGGAGACGATACGAGACGAACGATGGTGCATGAAGCAGTTTTGCGGGGCCAAGGCGTCGAGGAAGCGGTGCTTCGCCAACCGTGGGCATTAGACAAGCTTGATCACACGGGACGCGCACCTATCCACCTTGCTGCTCGTTATAACAAAATTGGTTCCCTAGAAGCATTGATTGATGCAAAGGCTGACATAAACCAAAAAGATTACGTGGGCCACAGTCCGCTGATGAATGCTGTCGATCGGGACCATCTGGAGGCCGTGAAATGCCTTCTGGGAGCCAAATGTTCGGTCAACGTCACAAACCCCAGCGGCCGGAATGCACTGCACATCGCTGCCCAAGGTTCCTCCTCTCCTGAGATCATTGCTGAGTTGCTCAGGGAAGGTGCATCCCCAGACGTACGCGACAAACAAGGTTGCACGCCACTGCACTTACTTGCTTTCTATAAGAGGAGCGAATCAGAGCTCAATCGGACACTGCACCTATTACTGGTAGCAAAGGCCAATATTGAGGCACGGGATCTAAGTGGACGGACTCCACTATTATTGGTTATCATGGAACGCAATCCGCTCGCCCTGCGTTGTCTCGTCCAAGCGGGTGCATCGCTACATGTTGTCGACTCATATTCACGGAACATTCTGAATCTGGCCGCCACCCACTGCGATTCCGCATCTTTGTTATATCTTAAAGACCAAAACACTCTAGGCATTAATCATCAACTCCTCGATTCAAGCGGTCATTCACCTTGGGACCTATTCATTGACGTCCGAAGATGTCCAACTCTCGACCTGGGTCCGTGGCGGCGGCCCACTTTCAGTGAAGAGCACGCTTTTGTTCAGTTGTACCAAGAAACTAGAAATCGAAATCTTCAAAGTTGGATTGACACATTACAAAAAGCTAGTCATCTCATTGATGCAAGAAACCATCCATCAGCATTGCAGGTTTTAGGCCCCCTGATAAAGCAGCTCGATGATTGGGATCAAGAAGAGCTGCTCTTCATTAGCCTTGACATTCAACAACATATCGACAATAAGAATTGGGAGTCAGCAAAAAGTCTTATCAACAACACAATATTTGATTTGTATTTGAAGATGAACTCTTCGCCTTGGTATCAACGGTCTTGGAGAGACCCCTATGATGATTGGGAAGACAGTACTCAGAGTTACACCACTAATGAGACACAAAGCGAGGTCCTTACATATGAGACATCTTTCGATATCGGTACCCCATGGGCAAATAAAGCAGCATCCGAGCGCTAAAAGGCAAAGGATAATGTTTTTTTTTTTTTAATTTAAGCAAATCGTTACAGTGGCCCGTTGATGACGCTTCAGAACAAGCAAACCAAATTTGATTCAAGTTGTCGTTCGGGTCAGGCAGAGAGAATAAATTATCCGAGATCAAATGGTAGGTCTCTGGATATGGCGAGCCCATCTATGAAACTGCAATATAATTACACAATTGCAGTAATCCTTATCAATATTTTCTCTTAACAAAGAAAAGTTGAATGGAAAATAAAAGGAAGAAGAAATTTGCAACAGGTAGTTTAGCTGTAGCACAGATTGCGGAGCTTTAATGGGCCGTCGCAGGCCATCATGGTTTCGATTCGCGGGGCAGCCTCTGCCCTTGGTGGAGCAGTGCCTCCACAAAAATTGAAGCGTTTCGCACAATCGGAAGGGTCCTCGAAGTGAATTAAGAATCACACATCGTATCGGCCGCGTGGCCTAATGGCTAAGGCGTCAGATTTCGGTCTGTTTCGATTCTCTGAAGATTCCAGGTTAGTTCAACAACTTCATCTGTCGTTACCAACACCATCTAACCCTCAAAAAGGTTCGACTCCTGGCGTGGTCGCTTCAATTTTTTTCTTCTTTTTTAGCTTCTTCAGGTTAAATCATTTTTGCTGGATCGAAGATGCCAAAACAAGTAGCTTTCAGCCCGCGATGTCACATAAGAGGAATTTGCAAAAGCAAATGTTAGTGATCTCCAGCAGCTCGAGAGTACTCAGTTTCGAGGAATAGGTACCTGGAAGGACAAAACTGGTGTGCAGATGTGGTTATCGGCTTTAAATATAGTTTCGGGTGTGTAAATTTTAAATTTTCATATACAATATTGCCCATTCACTCGTTTTGGCAAACTTGATCCTGAAAACTACCCACCGCCAACGCGTCCAAGATGTGATAAAGGTTACCTGGGGGTGCGAAACCAACGGAAGAGAAATGAGACAAAAAATTTCCGATAAAAAGCCAAATACAAATTTATGAATGAAATGTTTTCCTGCGAAGCTTAGAATAGACAAGTCCGAGGCTGCGGGCGTACCAATTGATGTTGCTCGTACCTTTTTCTTGGTTGTCAAGATAACCACCCTACAGCATTTGTGCCTCAAATCAAATAACTTACATTTAGTATCAACGTGGCATCACACACATTATAAAGGGCGAGGAATATTACTTGCCGCTAAATACTAATTATTTCTGTACCAGTCGTTTGCTTTCATGGTTGTGCCTCGTAACGGTCATTCCTTTTTTGGATACCTCGCGCTCGGAGATTCCGGACTTTAGCGCCACCATAACACAACTCGAATTGCGCTGTGCTGACGCTGCTCCATCACAACAAGCATGGAGTTTCAATTCGTCGACAACAGCGCGGTAAGCGCACCAAATACCCGGCGAATCATCCGCAAACATGTAATGAAGGGTAAGAATCTGGGAAAAAAGATACAAGGCCGGGGCCGGAAGCATGCGCCGGAGGTAGCTCCCGGAGCAGCTCCGGGCGGAGATGCGAGGCCCACTTCCACAGGAGAAACGCAGCTGCTCTTCCCGGCGGTTGCTGTTCAGGATTTCTACAACATATTTACAGGTCACGAGCTTGAATATTTGGCTTTTCCAATCCAGTTTACATCAAAAATGAGATATACGATACATCAATGTAAGTACGCGCGTCCGTGTCCAACTGGCTGTGCTGACATGCTAGTTTTCACTGCAATTGCCGACACATTGTACCCGCACGAATTCTGTCGCCGAAGGGATTATGGAGCAGGCCCTTGGATGGAATACATGGCCGATCAAGCATGTAAGCTAGCCTGGCCATCTTGAAGGCCTTGACTAACGGCCTAGTCCTTCATTGTCTTCTTGCCATGGCAGCAACCTATATTAACATGTTTCAAACGGCCGGCAGCGAAACTCTTGAGGCGACGCGGCACTTTTCCCAAGCCATTCGACTTGTGAATAGCCGGCTATCTTCGTCGTCTATCCCCACAGATGAAACCCTCGCTGTTATTGTCACGTTTGCTATCCACGGCAGTCTCATGGACGACATTGGACGGATGGAAATTCACCTACGGGGGCTTCAAAAGGCACTGATGGTGCGGCCTGGCGGTATTCTATCCTTGAGACAAACTAATGAGGACCTGGCACACAAAATATATCGCACTGACCTGGAATATGCCATAAAATCGGGCATGCCATCCTTTTTTGGACCCTGGGAGTTGGTGAGGGCCGGGCCTCTGTCAGAGAAGCGATTGGCCTTTCCACTGAACCAAACTTGCTCAACTCTCAGAACTGTCACAAAGCACATCATGGAGTTTTGCAGTTTACCAGAAAAGAACAAGCCTCCTGGGATGGACTACTTGAACGCGGTCACCTGGGCGTGGCAGCGACTAGTGGATTTTGCACCGCTTGGTAGAGGGAGGCCTCAGGATCCACTGGACGACATCATGCAGCTGTCACTTCTGGCTTTCTTGATTACGGTGAATTATTCCATCGACTTTGTGAGGATGACACATACCGTCTTGTTGCGGAATATGCTTCGGGAACGTGTCGAAAAAGACCCGTTGGCGTCTCTTGGTCGAGACTATCTGCCGCTTCGACTCTGGGTTGCGATAATCTATGGCTTATTGTTAGCAGAAGGGGAAGAACCTCCTACATCTCAGCTAAGAATGTTGGCAGCTGATCTCAAGTTGAAGAGTTGGTGGGAAGCAAAATCATGTCTTCGACCATTTCCGTGGATCAAAGTTGTTCATGAGAACCTAGGCAAAAAGCTGTGGGAGAAGAGTGTTCAATGTTTTGTTTCTGAAAACACGCAGTGATACTGTCGGTACCTCGATCACAACTCAAAAGTGGCACTGTTTGCTTCGGGGTTATACTGCCGGTGACAAGCGAGCTCCTGTTTAGGCACGCGGAATTCGGCACATCTATCGCGGAAGCATGGCCACGCTGCCACGCTGCATTTAGGACCCTTGGATGGCCTCAAATTGGCGCCTGTGTAAAAATAAAAAAAAGGGTCTTTTATTCTTTGCACATGGATTAATAACAGAACGCGTCGTCAGTATGGCTGTGGCTGTAAGCTGATGTTTTGAGACAAAAATCGACCCATGCGGCGAGCTGAAGCGAGAAAGTAGTACCTATTGGCTTTTTGTGTGGTATCTTTGCCACGAGGCAGGATCTGGCCGGAGGGTGGTGTCGCGGAAGTGGGTGTCGAGAAAAATTTGGATGCATCAGGCCATGTGGCTTTCAGATTGCTCGCTTGGCAATGCAATGTTCGGAAGCCGCGGGGGTTGCATCTGGCATGTTGTATCTCGAGAATCTTGCCAAGACGCAGTCAAGAGATGGGGTTTCATTTCGGGCGCCTCGGCCAAGTTTGGGTGGTAGTCCTTGGGACAATGTTGGGGAGGGGGCTTTGAGCCTGTTCATCGTTTTTTCTCAACTGGGGAGGGAATGGTACGGCAAAACGTAATAAAACGTGAACAAACAGTTTCAGGAATTTTTGATCCGAACATATTGATACCAAAAAAATGTATCCAAGTATGCCATTGTGAAAGTCTCATATTTCCTGCTTGATAACTACTTCTTGTGTCCGATGGGTTGAGTGCTTCAACGGAGTGGGGGAACCATCGTGAACGATGCAAGGGCAAGGTAAACAGATTTCTCCTTTTCTCCGTAGATTCAAGCCGCTTGAAATGATAGCCGAACATAACCAAGGTTGAAGTGTTGGTTCACTAGGGGATTGATACTTGGGCTTCTCAAACATGGACCAAGAGGCGCACCCTCTAGGTGAAAGGAGATGAGACATGAAAAGCCTGTAAGCTAAAGACGTGCTTATCTTGGAATGTGTCACTAGCGGCAGGCTTAATATGTGCCAAGGATAGCCAAGGCGTTTAGCAAAGAGGGGAGCAGAACAGGTGTGCAAACTAGGTTCTATAGGCGCCCAGGGCATAAGCCAAGAGAGACGACAAGAAGCTTCAAATGCCAATTCATACCCCATAAGGAACCGGTGGATCTCCCCCGCAATCTGTATTCCCAGGACGAGAGAGATTCTGGGTCCGCGTTTGCGCCGGAGCGCGAGAGCTTGGGATCCGAGAGAAGAGACATTCACATGGGGCCCCTGCTTGATCATTCGATATTGGGCCACGCAAACCCGGTATAAGCAATTAAACCACGGTTGCACTCCGAAAGCGGACGGTACGCTCGCAACACAACACATGCAAAGTTGATCATTGTTCCGCGATTGAACAGAGTAGCATTCCGTGTATTCACATCTGGTATCCCACATGGTGCCATGCGACGGCCACGTTGTGACTATCTTGGGGTGTCGCAGGACGTTAATGCAAACCGCCGCAGGATGCGTTGGTGGCGGCGCCATCCCTCTGACCGACAGCTAGCTAAGTGGTTGAGGAAGCAACCTAGAAGGTGGGCGGAAGCACATCCATGACTCGAGAGAGGGCGACAGGATTGGACGGAAGAAAAAAAAAAAGAGGTCAGCGAGGCGGAGTAGGGCGCACGCGGGGAGTTTGGATGGGGGGAGTGAAACGTGGCTACGAGGACAGGGCCGGTCGACGCAGATAGGCTGAAGGGGCCTAGTCATGCATTCTCTAAAGCCAAAGGAGTTGCCCAGTCAAGAGCCAGGGAACCAGGGCTTACGAGTCGACATATAGCCAAGAGGGCTGTTGGTAATGCCAAGCGGAGCGACCAGACCGGAAGCGAATTGGCACCCCTGCCGCAGAATGCGAGGAGGGCCGGGGTTCGTGCCAGCTGGGGTAAAGTGCGGAGTAGTGGAGATGGAGCACGCGCTGCGAGATGGTGAGGGAGGTGATGATGAGATGAGGCACTCTGTGGTCGGTGCTGCTTTTGGAAGAGGGATCCTGGCCTGCGAGTGATTTCGGTAAAAACGGGTTCCCTCCATTCTGGCTGTATACAGCAACCGACAGTCAGCAGCCGGGTTCCAGCATCCTCCTCGAGAGCATGCTTGTGGGGAGCAGAGGCGCGGTGGAGTCGTTGTGGTGAAGAGGGAAGATTAACCTTATCTGTTGACCTTATTGGGACCAGAGCGGAGCCAAAACGGCACTTAACAACGGGTGAGAGTTTGGCGTGGACGAATGTCGACCTGTCCAAGACACACAATTGCCCCCGCTCCGACCAGGGTGCGGGCGACCTTCCATACAATAGGCAACGCGGGACGGCCTGAAATGAATGACCTGCACTCTAGCGCGCTCGCCAGGGAGTGGTTAGAATTCGTCACCTACGGATTGGAGGTTGGGGGCAGTGGTGGTGGTGGTGTCCCCCGCTGGGGGGTAAGCCGCGCGCGCGCGCACACACAATCGATGTGAAAATGTCCAGCGTTGACAGATGTTTTCTCTGTTCTCTCTCCCGCGCACACGCAACCGAACCATGTCCATGCGACAAAAACGGCATCTGACTCTGGCACGACGGCATCTCGCAAGCCATCTCATCTCATCTGCGCATCTGGCGTCCGGGTGGACCTCCTCTGGTCTGGGGAAGAGAGATTCATCTCCCCAGAATCTTGCGCAGATGGGGACGATGCGGGCAAAAGTGGGAGCATGATTGCAGTTGAACCGGCTGATGCTTTGGGGGTCGTGACCGCTTACCCAAGGTTTCGCTGTCCTCTCAGTGGTCGGCCGCGGCAGCCTGGCTCGTGCGGGGGCCCATACATGCAAAAGTGCTGGCCCTCAGCTGGGGGGGCTCCAGGGCTCCAGGGCTCTTGGCGAAGCGATACAGGGACCCGGCGCCAAAGGGCACTGGGGAATTGCCCCCCAAAACAGAAGCCGTAGCGGATTTAGTGGGGCCCGGCTCCAGTGTTTTCCCCCGCAAATCGCCCCCGTGGCCCCTGCTAACCCTGCCATCTGGGGTCGAGAGATGGCTTCCAGATTGTCCCCAGATCCCCAACCACACACACACACACGGACGGACTTTGAGCACTCACCACACCAAAGCCCTTTCATTTCAAGACTTTTTTTTTTCTTCCTTTTCTCCTCCTCTCCAACTTTTTAGCGCCTCCCGCCGCATTCACTCCCCAGTAATTCGCGCCTCCTCCTCACGTACCCCCCTCTATCCCTAGCCGCGTGCTTCCCTCGTGGTGGCGCTCAACAACCTCGCCGGGCATCCCTCGTAGTCGCAGCATTCGCGTCAGCCAAGATTGATGCGTTGCAGAACTAGATCCAATACAGACATGTTCCGCTGGACCGGTTCTCATCCGGCTATCACGATAGCCGATCTTTGGTGTTCTCTCGATCGGTCGGTGTCCGACAGGCCTGGTCGCGTCCGAAGCCATCATCATCGTCGAGTACGCCAAGTCCAAAAAGTCTGGATGGCAGCATGCAGCGTTTGGAAGACTTACGCAAAGCCAAGACTCAATATCCAAGCTTTTTCGGCCGTTAACTAGTGCCAAGGTGCCCAGACAACGTTTCAGTCATGTGAAGTCAAGTATTTGTAAACCTCGAACTTTGCAAGAACCCAAATCCGCATCCAGGTGTGTTTTGTTGTTGAGCTGATGATATGCTGCCCCCCTCGTGGGTGCAAGGCACGCGAATGCCACGAGACAAGCAGACAGCTAGCCTCGGGACGGACGGCACCGTATGCAATGGAAACGGGTGGCATGCGAACGGTGGTGGTGACGAGACAGGGCCAAGAGGCGAGATGGATGGTCTTCCTCCCGTGCAGGAGGCGTCGTCGATGACAAGCCATGAGGCCACCATTTCAGCTCCCGACCGCATCATGATACGACGCTTCACCGCGATGGAAGAATTTTTTTTTTTTGTATCCGGGTCTCCGTGCTGAGTGTGATACGCCTGAGATCAGCCGCTGTATCAGACATGGGTGCAAGCTTCTACTGAAAGCACGCCCACGTCACATCGAAGCTACCGTGACCTGCGTGCAAACTTTCCAAGCTACCGGAGCTTTATTTTCTTTCTCTCTTTCCTACTGCGGCTAATATGCCTAGCACTATTTTACACAGTTAGTCTCTACAGAGACGGGATCTTCACCTCCGATGTCAATGGCGGGAGGGGAAGCGGCTGGTAGGTTCCCTTGGCGTACGTCGGTCTCTAGTCGCGTCCTGACAGACATCTCTGCCGAGGTGGCTTGAGGAATGAAACAAAGCAGCGCCACTGGCATAAGTGCGGTCTAGGAGGGCCACAGTCTAGCCCTTGTAGGCCCGAATGTTGCGTCGAAGTCTCGACCGGCGACGATCTTGGCGGGATGGGTATCCTGTCGCCGGCGCCATCAGCAGGGATGCCGGGCCACCTAATGCTTGGCATCCCAAGGGTCGATATTTGCCCTCTTGGGGACCTTTTCGGGCTCGTTTCCCCTCTTTATTCTAGCTGCCGGATTTCTCGCCATTGGTCTTGCAGATGAGGATGCTTTTTGCTTGCAGGGTCCGGTCGGTGTGTGTGGAGCACGGACAAGGACCGGGGCATGGGCTTGTTGAGGCACGGCCTCCCGGGCCATGAGTGAGAAAGTGAGGTTGCTCTTTGGAGGGTGTGAGCATCCTGACACCCTGACACGACATGGGCAAGACACGATTCCAATTGATTGCAGCCGCTGTCATTTGCTCGCCGAGCGGGAGCAGGATACGACCTGATTGACAAGACTACTCTGCCCACCCCGGTCTGGGGAAGATACACTCCGATCCGTCGTCCCGTTTCCTTCAAATAAGCACCGCCTCCCCGGGTGATTGACTGAGACCTGCTCAGCATCCACTGGCTTCTCATTCCTCCCTCGCTGGAGTCAAAAACCCTCCTCCTCCCTTCTTCACATGAGACTGTCAACTTGAAGCGTTCGCCAAGAAGAAGAGCTGTCCCGTCACTGCAATCATGACTGCTGCCCAAGAAGTGAAGACGGAGCCCGTCGGCAACGACACTTCGTCGTTTGAGAAGACCGACTACGAGAAGAACGTGTCTCTTCATGAGAACCAAGGTGACGATGTCTATGATGCCAGTGCTACCAAGCGCCTCTTGCGCAACATGGACGTTCACCTTCTTCCCTTCCTCGCCCTCCTCTATCTCCTGTCCTTCCTTGACCGTACCAACATTGGTAATGCCAAGCTCGCAGGTCTCGAGGAGGACCTGAACATGACCGGAAAATGGGACTACAATGTTCGTTCTCACGTCTTCATTCACATGCGCCACGCTAACATGTTCAGATTGCTGTCTCAGTCTTTTTTCCCTTCTACGTCGCCGCTGAGATTCCCTCCAACCTTGCCATGAAGAAGTGGCGCCCGTCGCGATGGATTCCCTTCATCATGGTTGTTTGGTCCGCCATGACCATGGTCATGGGTGCTGTCCACACATATGAAGGTCTCTTGGGTGTGCGAATGGCTCTGGGTTTCGCCGAGGGTGGTCTCTTCCCCGGTATCACCTACTAGTATGTTTTTTATTGTGTCTCAAGATAACGCGCGCACGCTCTAACATCGAGCAGCATCACCATGTGGTACAAGCGACACGAGTGCGGTCTCCGCATGGCTATCTTCTTCTCTGCCGCCACCGCTGCCGGTGCCTTTGGTGGTCTCCTGGCCCGTGGCATCATGGAGATGGATGGCCTTGGAGACCTCGACGGCTGGGCCTGGATCTTCATCATCGAGGGTATCATCACATTCATCTTTGGTAAGTGAATCAGCCACATTTTTTGAGCCTCACGCTAACCAATCAGCCGTCATGGCCTTTTTCGTTATGTACGACTACCCCGACACTGCCGGGTTCCTCACAGATGCCGACCGCAAGGAGGTTGTGCGCCGCCTCGAGGAGGACCGCTCCGTTTTGTCCGACTTGTTCGAGTGGAAATACTTCAAGGATGCGCTCAAGGACTGGAAGATCTACGTTCACATGTTCATCACCATCGGCATCTACACCCCCCTCTACTCCATCTCTATTTTCCTGCCCACCATTGTCGCCAGTCTCGGCTACACCAACTCAATGGCCCAGCTCATGACTGTCCCGCCCTACGTCGTCGCTTGTCTGTTCACCGTTGGTGGTGGTTTTGCTGCCGACAGGCACGGCCAGCGTGGAATTTACATGATCTTCTTCTGCGTTGTCGCGTAAGTGATATATCACAAAATTGAGCGAATACGAAGCTAACTTTGACTAGCATGGTCGGCTTTGCCATCCTCTGGGGAACTGAGAGCGACGGTGCCAAGTACTTTGCCTGTTTCATGGTCACTTCCGGCATCTACCCCAACGTGCCCCAGGGTGTCGCCTGGAACGGCAACAACATTGGCGGCTCCCTGAAGCGAGCTGTCGGTATCGCCATGCACGTCGGCTTTGTAAGTCCCCATCCATTTGACACAGTTGAACCGCGCTAATATTTCTTGACGCAGGGTAATCTCGGTGGTGCTGTCTCCGGCTTCGTCTACCGCAAGTCCGATCTCCCCCACTACAAGGCCGGCCACGCCACCCTCTTCGCCTCCACCACCATGAGCTGCGTCCTCAGCATCATCATGACCATCTACCTGCGCCGCGAGAACGCCCGCCGCGACCAAACCCACAAGGCCCCGACCGAGTACACACGCGCCGAGAAGGAGCTGGAGTCGGATCGCGGTGACAACGCCACCTTTTTCCGCTACACCGTTTAAGCGAAGCGTTTATGTAGTACGAAATTTGTATATATTGCCACCATTCTGGGTGGACCCAACGCCATAGATGAATTTGGTGTCCTCATGATCTACGAAAGATTGACGCAAGGCCTAAATTTAGGGTTTTAATGAATTGACTTGTCACACAATCATTGTTTTTTTTTCTTCTTCTGCTTCTTTCTTCTTCTTGATCCTTGTTCCCTGGTGATACAATGCATCGGGAATATTCCCGTGACACTGCTGGTCCGCATGTTCGGGATCGATGCAACCCGGAGCAGGCATCATGCTCTGTGCCCCCCCCCCCCCCAGGCACGCGCAGCACTCGTAAAAGGACGTACGCGAGAGCGCGCAGTCCAACTCCATTTCGACTGAGACGAAGTTGCACCTGATGAACTGCGCCGCAAATTGGTCGGAACTTCGGCACGTGCATTGACGATACAACGCATGCGGAGGAGCTAGAACCCAGATAGCACTCGCTGTTGCAGGCACGCAGGCTAAGGTCGTCGAGATTCAGGCCCCCAGAGTGTGTGGGTGTGCAGCCAACAAGTGGAGGCGACGCCGGCACTGCATTAGGATCTGCAGGCGGGTCGACGGTTGCCGTGGTCCTTTTGCTTTTTTGTTTCTCTTTTTTTTCTCTTTCAATCGGTAAGCTCTAGCGCGTGCTGAGATTGTGTCTCAGCTGGAAAGCTCGGGAAGCACGCACAATGAGACTCTGCGCGTGCTGGGGGGGGATGGCCCCCGTTGCCGTGTCTGTGAATAGCACCCGCGATACCACGCAGCCGCACGCGCAACAAGGGCGGTTTTAATTTTGGAGGGCGCGAAAAAAAAAGTCATCACGTCAGCCCTATTTCAAAGTACGAAAATTACAACGTTCTCGGGAAGTACTCCAAGATGTGAACTCGATTTTAGCTCACGCCGGCCATGGCACTAATCTACGCAATTAAGCTTATTCCCGAAGGTTAGCAACCAGCGAGATTCCTTCCAGATCTCTTTTCACAGCATCTCCGCGGAGGAGACATGATTTGCTTGTAGGATCAGGGGCAGAGAAAAAAAAAGTTATACTCCCCGTCGGGTGGCTGTCACTATCCAAGCTGCGAGGCCCTCAAATAGAAAAATAATAATAACACAACCCCCAACACACCGCTGTCCTGCGCTCAAAGCCACAGCGTAGCATCAGCTGGTTGGCGAGGTGCCACTCGCCATCTCACTGCATCGAGGCGAATGGTCTCAGAGCTTGAATTGAAACGGCCCTGTTTGTTTGGTGCACATTTGCTGCTATTTTCTGCCCGCGCATCGCCAGGGCTGATGTAATCCTGGCGACGGACAGGAGGGGGAGAGTGATCGGCGCCTCAGCTCTTTTACTGGCTGCGCAGCGAAATCGACTTGTCAAGAAAATTTATCCGCGAATCCCGCCCAGCGCAGCGCAGCACCTCCAGCAAAGATTATGCCACCTCAGTCTCGCCTCGTCTGGCTTGGAACAATTTTGCCCCCTTTTCACGCCAGACCAGGTTAACACGGTCGCCAACGTGTGGATGGCGGCGAAAAGCCCTGAATGGCTGCAAGTAACGATGGACCGGATGTACGGCACTTGGCTCCCCAGATGAGCAACCCCCTCGTGTCCGGAAGGAGAACCCAAGTCCGCGATCGCCTTGGCCCTTCCAGACGAGCTGGACATATTAGCCGCATGGCTAAAATACATAGGTCGTCGGATCGCGAGGACTTTTGCTAGTTTGGGGGGACGGCAAGTAGGCCCCCAACACACGCCTGCGGGGGGACTGAAGAGGGAGGAGGGAGGGGTGTTGGGCTAGGCTAATGCACGCAGAGGAAAATGTCCATAGTAGAATTATGCAAAAATATGTAGCTAAATCTGAAAGCTAAATTTGGCGCCCAAAACCCTTCGAATACGGCAAATGCCGTACGCGAAATCCCCTTTCATCAACTCCCAAGGCGCCTTTATTCCGTCTCCCCGAAAAAAAAAACAAGGAATATCACATCAGAGTCGTTGAATAGCTAAAACACACAAAAAACGGCTAGTTCCTAAAAAGGCAAACACCTGAAGCTCCTCCTCCCGCTCGGCTCCGGGGGCCGGGCCAGGGATCCACCGCGCGGCCGACGATCTCCCCCGGGGGGAGGAAAAGCCAGAGAAGCAAATAAAACGTTTCAAATTACCGGATCCGGATCGGCTTCCGTATCTCGCTCGTGATGTCTTCAAATGTCAATGTCGGTCCCCAGTCAATGTCGGCTGGCTCTATCAAGTCCATGGGAAGCTGATACTGCGTGGGACAGGGTTCGACGAGAGTGCCGTCGCTGTCCTCTGATCCTAAAAGTGTTGCTGAGCCTACCCAGGGAGGCGGCGTGACGATATCTCTCATCGTCCAAGCTGGAGGAGCGCCTGTGCATTCGGGTATCGTCTCTGTGGCTGGCCGCGGGGCTTCTATTTGTACGGCTGCCGCCGCCGTTTTGCGTCGAATAGTCAATTTCTTTCTCAGGCTTGATCGGTGATCAGATAAAAATGTCATGAGGTGTCGCATAGCGTCCCCCAAAGTCTCTTCGCTCTCTTGTATGAGCCTTGCTCGTGCTTCAACCACGGGACCGATGGCATCGTCCAGCATTCCTGAGAAGCCGCGTCCCATCTTGGCGGAACACATGGTGAAGGAGCCGCCAAGGCGTTCGGCAAGTTTCCTGCCGTCGTCGACGTGGACTTTGCTGGGTAAGTCGTCTTTGAGGCCGACGACGAGGCACGGGAGACTGATTCCTGGGGCGATTGGCACTTCGTCGAGCTCGCACCGGGCGCAAAATTCGCAGAGCACCTGGAAGCTCCGCGGGCTGGATACGTCGTAGGCGAGTATCAGGGCGTCGCAGTGCTGCAGGCCGCGGGTGATCCAGGCAAAGTGTTCTTCTGGCTTGCTCAGCGGGTGTCCCTCGCCGCACGAAGTCAATGATATGGGAGTGTCAAGCCAAATGTTGCAAGGATGGCCGCGGATGCATGTCTGGCTGCATCCGCTGCTGCAGTCGGGCGCGATATTGTAGTTTTCGCCATATTTACCCAGGCGCAGCTGTTGCCATCAGTCCCATTCCTGTCGTGGTCCAGGGCAACTTTGGTGTTCCAAAACTCACCCTCTCGAGCAGGCTGTGCCTCCCGCAGCCACCCGCCCCGAGGATCTGAACTTGAATTCCCGAGGGCCACGGCTTCAGACAGCCGTTTTGCGTGTAGCGGCTGTTTCTGATTCGGTGTGCCTGCCAGTCGTCGACGTCCATCATGATTGTTGCCCAGAGATGGGCGGGGTGGGCACCCGGCGCTACTTAACAATGGATGATCAGGGCGCTCCGAGACATAACATCGTGGGGCAGTAATCCGGAGGTTCCAGATGAAATGATGTTGCCCTGGCCGGTTGCCCCGCAAGTGACTTACATCATTGACCGATAGGCTGGAGCAGAGAAACAGCAGCGGCATTTGACCGTTGGTCCTGGACAACCCTCTCTGCTCTTCGCATGTGAATGTCTTTTGTTCTTCTTTGGGAATCCTTTTGGAGTGTTGTACTTACATTGGACTTGATAGCTGTGACGTATTTTGAGTGAGATTTACTTTTGTTCAAATTGCGCAAGTATGATCTGATTCAAAGCCATTCAGACCGAAACCTGTCGTGTGTCTAGTCGACTAACAGAATCTACCCAATGAGCGGTGTGGCTAAGTTGTCTCATCTTGTCATGCTAGAAACAAAGCCACAACGCTTTCTACCTCCCTGCTTGCCGTTTTTCCATAGTTGAAACTTAGAATCACATGATTTAGAAGCGAGGGTATCAGTTGGACTACCGGGAATAAAAACAAATTGCAAGAATTATGTGCATTGAAAGCGACAACGTCTAACGACTATTAGTTCGCGGGAGTAACTCCCTGCGGGTTCCAAAAGACATTGGTGGGATCCAAATCCGCCTTGATGCTCCTGAGTCTTGCCAAGTTGGACCCCCAGTACAGCTCCTGGGCAGTCTCGGAGTCTAGTTCCGTGTCCAGGTAGTTGGCGTACATGCCCCATTCGTCATCCTCCATCACACTGGTGATGCTCTCCCTGAACCCCTTGATCATGGAAAACCCTGCTGCAGGGTAGTTGCCGTTGGAGCCGCTGTCGGAAAACTGGTAGAGCAACACCGCATCGCGGTGCGGGTACGCGGTCGCGGAGCTCGAGACCTTGGTGACTGCAGAGGTGGAGCCTCCGATGACATCAAAAAGAATAAACCATGTGTGTCGAGCCGACGAATCGTTAGCGTTGGCAAATAGCTTGGAAAAGAACGACTGGCGTTGATCTTTGGTAAGGAGCGGTGTCATGAGACCGCTCTTGTAGTTTGTTGTATGCTGTGAAGTGTTAGCTGAGATCCATAGGGTAGCCGCCAACAACATACAGTGTCGTAGGGATATGTTTGGTCAAGGGTTCCATCGGCGTAGTACTCTAAACTCTCAAGCCATCCCATGGTCGAAGCCTCAGTAATTGACGTGCCAAGCGTATCAAGCATGGGCTTCAGCACCGACTTGAGCTGGGTTACGGTCCCATAGTAGACACCTTGAATGGTCTGGCCGCCTGGGGCCATGTAGACTTGAATGTTAAGCTCCTTTGGCGCACCATCATCAATTAGATCCTGCAACGCCTTAATTCCATCAACGGCCTCTTCCTCGGTCCAGTCTAACTCAATGTTGAACGGCGTCGCTTGCGAAGGCGCCTCGAAAGTGTCAAACTCGAGCTCAGCAACGACACCAAACGACGATCCGGCGCCACGCAGCGCCCAGAAGAGGTCCTCGTTCTCGGTGGCCGAGCAATGCACAAGCGATCCATCTGCAAGGACGACAGTGGCTCCAATCAAAAAGTCGAGAGTGAGACCGTGGGTTCGGGATGCGAACCCATATCCACCATGCAAGACATGCCCGGCAATGCCCACACTGATCTGATTAATCAAAAAAATTCCAGACGAGAGGGGTAAAAAAAAAAAAAAAAAAACAGGGTTGCCCTACCCAGCGCCCGACCCGTGGGCAATGGCTCGTCCGCCTTGGTTATACAGCTCGGTTGCGACGTGGCCCAGCCTAGCGCCGGGCTGGATCTTGGCCGTGTTGTTGCTGAAGAGTGTCACCTCATACATGCGGTTGAGCTCGATGACGAGGTGGCCGTCCTCGCCGCCGAAGCCGTACGAGCCGTAGCTGTGGCCGCCAGCCTTGGCACTGACGCGCACGTCGTTCTTGACGCCGCAGCCAACCGCGTCCTTGATATGGGTGATGCTGGTGGGGATGGCGACGGCGGCCGGTGTGTAGTTCAATCGGAGGTTGTAGGGCTCGATTTCGTCGGCCCAGTCGGAAGAGCTGCTGGTTACATAGGGCACCTTGGCGTCGGAAAGACAGCTGGCGAGGCCGTCACGCTTGCTGAGGAGGACACTTGCCTGCGAAACCACAGAGAAGAGGCCCAGTGCCAGGTAAGCTACCTTTTGAAGCGTCATTTTGACTATGATGACGAGGCTTGCGGCAGGTCTTGGATTGAGCTGCAAGTTTGCTTTCTATCTATTAAAAAACAAAGAGCCTAAGACCTCATATTCCACTCCACGCCGCCAATACAGTGAACTGAGGCGTCGACCCATTCAAGACGGCCTAACTGGGATGATGCAGATCGCCTCACCCAAGCGTGGTGGAGTTGGGCAAGCCAGGAACCCCGGCAATGTAAGCAAAGGATCCATCACATGAATTGACTTTTAGGTTATTTCCCCCGTTCCGACATGGGTCAATTCCTCTACCCCATAACCAGCTATCCGTTTGCTCTTGCTTTTACTGAGATAACTCACGAGTCTGGGCGTAGAATCGTGGGGTTGCTGGTGATGGGACGTAGTAGAGCTTGTTGAACCCTGGTTTCCCGCGCCATGCGGGATTTGCTAGTGGTAGACTGGCCTGCTGATGAACTGTGGGGAAAAGAGAATCCTGCAGATGCAAAGAAGGAGGCATGCCGCGCCTCCTCCTATGCTGTGCGATCAATCCGGCCAGTGACTTGTCAGCGCTTGCGACGATGTCGACATCAATAGTCGGGTGGTGCCCTTTTATTCCGACCTGCAGCATGCAGGCTGAACACGAGCTCCGATGCCACCCAGCGTTTCATTTCATGCCGGTCTAGCTTCTGCTTACCCTCCTGTCGCCTGACGGGCTCTGCTCTGGTTCGCTGGCCCGCGTTGCATCTGCGGCGGGTTCCTCTCCGGGTGGCGGTCGAACGCCAGGAACCGGCGGCGCTATTGAAGCTCGTGTATGTTGGATTGGGGCTACTGCTGGGTGACGTCGGTTCTTGATCCCCTTTATGGTTATGGCGAACCATAGTTTAGATTAGATGATCCGACTCAGCGCGTGATGCGTACGTAGACAAGCTTACTGCGCATGGCCATGACCCTGACTTGAATTTGTGACCGTGCCGTCATTGAATGCCATCATTCGATCGCTCTGTAGCATCGTGAGCCGGCGATTACTCTTTTCAAGCGAGCAATTTAGTACTGCGCTAATTGAAATGCTAACCCGCTTGCTACGACTGTACAGTAGTATTTTTCTCTCCAGTATTGGTGTGTTATTCGATTGGAAGATCGGATCGGATCCTCCATCGACGCTAAGACCTGCATGCTTGAAGTTTGCCTTGGCGAGGGTATGGACCTGCTGCACCCATAGATAAACGATAGATGCCTAGACGTTTTAGCTTAGGCCAGTAGTATTTAGTAACTTGCTAAGCCTAGCTAGCTTATAAGGTCTATCATAGAATATTCTGACCTGCGTGTGGGTGCATAGTCAGCAGTGGAGCTAGTATGGAAACATTGGATAAACATTCCGAAAGCTACCCCTGACACATCTGAACCGAAAGCGGGAGAGCCCCTGGCGGCCCGCCGGGGATAAAGCGGCCTGTGATGAATAAAGATGGGTTTATTCGAGTCCGATCTAGGGGCTTGAGCACCAACATATTCTCGCCCACCAGTGGCGCAATCTATCTCACGCACGCAATTATTCTCCAACCTTTCGGGTTAGACCCAGGGCTCTGCTGTGCTCACTGACCTCGGGAGCTTGTATACCAAAGCCGACACGTCAGGAGTTTTAGCCAAGGGGGACGGGACGAGTGCACGCGCATCTTTGTTGCGCCATGTGGCACTTGGGGGGGGCATAGTTTGACTGTCGCGAAATGTTTAGCTTTGACACCTTTTGACAGCTGATGTGAAACGGCGAGTAATTGACGAGGAGGGAGGGGAGATGACCTGGTGTAATATGAAGAGATGAGGTGGTGTTGATAGGGTTCGAGATAGGTCTGCCGTGAATCGGGAACCCTCATTGCGCGCGCTCCTTGAGGTTCGTCTGAGCTGGTGCTAGCATCTTCGTCCGATGTCCGGAACCCTGAATCGCACCGCTCAAAGCACCGGCCCGTTCCGGCCCCACCTCCGGCGCTGAGCTTCCACACCTTTGTCACCACCCACCATCGCATCACGAACCTTTTTTTCTCTCTGAAGCACTCGAGATAGTTATACCCGTCCCCCTTCTCTGTGATGCCATTTCGCGGTCGGCGGTTGGACTGGGTTTGGTTTCAGCCGCGGGGAATCCCGAACAAGGTGTCACGATGGGGTGCGGGGAGGGGGAGATTGCTGTGAATCGTCACGATATCAGATGAAGCTGGGGGAGGGAGAATAAATAGAGCCATGGGACTTGGTACTCGGCAGTTCAATTTGACAGATCTCTCAGGTAGAGCTCACCAGCATCTTCATCGACTTACTTTTACCAAGTTCCATTCATTGCCGCTTTTTTCTCAATTATATATATCTATATATATACCAACTCAGCAAACAAACTAACTCGCTTTGTGCGTTTACAAACTACAAATCAGCATGTCCATCTTCACCACTTTTCTGCTCGCCCTCCCCCTGGCCTCTGCGGCTCCATCTCTTCATCGCCGAACAACCGGCGCCATGACTTGGTACAACCCTGGCCTCGGTGCCTGCGGCCAGACGCATGGCGATGGCGATCTCGTGACTGCCGTTTCCACGTCCATCTACGACTCGCTTCACCCCTGCGGTCGTTCCATTAGCATTTCGGGTCCGGCAGGCTCCGTGACTGTCAAAGTCGTGGATCGATGTGGCGGCTGTGGGCATGATGATCTTGACCTTTCGCCAGCGGCGTTCAAAGAGGCGATTGGTGAATTGGATGTTGGGCGAAAGGATGCAACATGGGAGTGGGTTTAGGACTAAGGTCATCACAATGAGGGAACAAGTAAATATTCAGTTGCAAAACAATTAAGAGTTAATTGATGCTATCAATCTATGCTACCAGCGCCAAAATCAGTCAAGCCTGACTGTATCCTATCCTTTTGAGACCGACCGACAATGTGAATCCAGGGGTATAATACAAGGTAATATTACTTGTTATGCTGTTGTTGTTTTTTTAATATGCTTTAAACCGGCCGGGTTTCTAACCAGCTCTGGTTTTAAAGCTTGCTGCCCGAAAGGCTGGGAGCCACTTGCGTCGAACACCTGTCGCCGATGCAACCCGTGGGCTCCCTTGGGACTGCTCCGGTGTTACAGACTCGGCTGCATTTATGGGCATGGTGGGTGTATTTGGTGCAGTGGGGTCCCGTGGTACTGTACCGCCCACGAGCACAGTCATATCAGCTGAAGCGTGACGCGCGTGGCGTGGGTTTCGCATGATGGGTGGGGGAGTGGCGCTCTGGAAGTCTTCCTCGGCAGCAGAGCTTCGGTTGACCCAGGACGGGATGCCCATGTTGGAGTTAGGCTTTAGCTCAGGCACCACTTCAGGCGTGGGGGGCTCTGAAGAGACCGGTGTCGGGACAGCTCGACTAAGAGATCGGCGGAAGAGTTTAGTCAAAGGGTTTTGAGCAGCCTGCTGTCCAGCAATGGGTGGGTAATTCTTCTTCTGCTCAGCGGGTTGTGCTGGCTCCGGCTGAGGGGGCTGCACTGGGGTTTTCATGCCAGCCCTCATCTGAATGTCGTCGCTATTTCTGCGACCACGGGTGCGACGGCTGGGCTTAGATGCCCCCGTCTTCGTTGTAGGCCGGCTTCCCGGGTTGGCACCAGTCTGAGCCAGCAGACTTGACCTCCTGTTGGGCGGCGGCGGCGGCAACGATTGGGAAAACATGTCTGGCTGTACAGGGAACATGGCAAGCAACTGTTCGGGGTCGATTCCCTGGTTGCCGGCGTAAGGACCGTTGGGGCCAAACATGGCCTCCACGTTCCAGGCGCTCTTGTCATTGCCAGGGAAGCTGAATAAGTCTGGAGACCGGCGTCCGGTATCATCGGGCTTAGCGCTTTCACGCATCCAGATGTCCAGACTTGACTGGAATGACTGTGCATCCGAGTCGTCATCATCGCTATCCCACTCATTGGCTCTGCGGTTTGAGAGGGTAGTCTCGTCAGCAGAGCGAGGGCGCTGGATAGCTCGTGCCCGAGCTTCATAGTATGCGTGGTTGTTCAGCTCCCGTGCCCTTTCTAGCGGCTTGGCAGACGATTCGATGAGTGAGACACCCTCAAGCTCCTTCTCGTCGCCAGATGCATCCGATAGATCGCCGAAGCTGCGCTGACCGCGCACGGCCTCCGGGGGCAAAGTGTCATTCGAGTTTCGGTATCGCCTCAAGGTCGAGGTGGAAATGGTATCTGGGGTGGGAGGGAGATCATTCAGGCGCACACCTCCAGGTGCGTCTGTGAGAACCCTCCTCAATGACTCGCGCTTTTCTTCTCTTGCGGTGCGTCGGCGCCCTGGAGACTTGGGTGACTTGAGTCCGCGACCCGCAAATCCTGCGGGATCCTGGTCGCGGCTCTGGGGTCGGCTTTCTGCCTTTCTGATGGAATAAGCGGGGTCGAGGCGTTCTATCTGCTGCAAGGGAGATCCTTGAACAATGTCTGAAATTGCTTGATAGTCCCTGCGTAAGTTTGGGCTGTTGGATATCGAATTGGACCGCACAGACCTAGTCGACGCGGCAGGAGGCCGGGCCAAGGAAGTCTTGGGCCGCTTGATCAGGTTTGTCTTGCTAGGGAGGCAATCGGTGCTGTCCAACGAAAGTGGTTCATCCACCTCGAGTGGCACCTGTCGTCCCTTCTGGCCGTAGACGCTAACAAATGAGCTCTCGCTCAGAACGCTCAGACTTGGGCTCGCAAGAACGTTATTCGGACCGGGGCTTTGATCCACGCCATCACTTTCGGGAACCTGGGGAAGGTTTTGAACACTGCCCCTGACTCCGAGGTAGACGTTTCGCAAATTTTCAGTGGTTTCGCTGCGTTCTGAAAGGAAGCTGGGCATTCGAGTGATAACCTTGGCGTCATCTTCAAGCTTTGTTAGATCAGGGCCTTGAGATCTTGGAGCAGGGTGCTCATATGCCGATTCATACTCATTCGCGGCAGCGTACAGCGCCTCAGCTTCAATCTGCTGCACCATGCCCCGCTCCTGGGCAAACTGCTCTAGCCTGGCCTCTAGCGTCACGATCATGGCGACTGCTTCCTCGACGGCCTTGTCGCGCTTTTCGATCTCTTGCATGAGCTTGTCGCTTATCTCTTCGGCGTGGGCAGCTTCCGCTTCGAGCTTTTCAACTCGCTCCTCGAGTAGTGTCTGTCGCTCTCGACGATGGAACAGTTCAAGTTTGAGATCGAAATTTTGCTTGTGAAGACCCGAAATGACCTGTATATCGTTAGTTGAAACGGCTTTTCGTAGTATAATGGAGTCTTACCGTTTCCATGTCCTTGACACCCAGGCCCTTCTTCTTTTCGGCGCCGGTGGTGGATTGGGGACGCAGGAGGTCTCGGCCGCCTTTAACGGGGGAGCCATGGCTGATGCGGCCAAGGTCGATGGAGGCGCTCAAGTCGATGGATCGGGACATAGCAGCCTTCTCGTGCTCGGCCTGACGCTGGGTCTGTAGACGTTCTTGGAGTAATGAAGAAACTGCCGTGGCTTGTCGGGTCGATTCGCTACTAGCTTCTCTCGACAGCTTCGGCGTGGCCCGGGGCGTAGTTCGCGGAGTACTGACGCTCTTGCAAGAAGCGTGGAATCTGTGAGTGGCCATCTGGACGGAGTCTATATGTGAGTTTGAACTACCCGCACTTTGCGAGGTAGCTCGTGTGTGTGTGGTGCTTGTTGAGGATCGGGAGGCGGTACGTGGGTAAGCAGCCCGCGACCTATCGTAAAGGTGCATCTGAGGGTCCATGGTGGCGTCGAGTCGGATATGCAAAGAATTAAAGAAAGGAGTCTGCAGCTGGCAGCGTGGATAAATGCAAGGCAGATCGGATCAATAACAGGCCTGCTGTTTAGAAAGACAGATCCGTTGTGTCAGAGAAGCAAGGTGTGTGTTGGTGGAGTGTCGAGTTGAGACGTCGAGTCTGAAATGTCAACGGAGACTTTAGGCAGGCGAGCTATCACATTGACCTGCAAAGCAAGTCTTACACCAAGAACGCCTCAGTCGCGTTGTCCGTCAGACATACAGATGAACCAAAACGAAGCCAAGCATGTCGGTTTGGCGGGTTCGAAAGGAGGTCTATCTCATTTGGATACCGGGTTGCTTGTGACGTTGTACTGGTCTTCTCGCGAAATCCGTTCGGTCCGTCAGTCGGGAATGACAAGAGAAAGAAATGTAATGGGCTGTTGTACAGGCTTCGAAACGCGAGGCCGTTGGAAATGGAGCGCAAAGCGTGGTGTTGCTGTCTCAAATTGCTTCTTAAGCCACCGCCGATCCAGGAGAGAGAGAGAAAGGAGGCGATTGCGATGTGGCAATGAGAATGAACAGTGGCAAAAAAAAGGAAAAAGAGCTGTTGGTCGTCCGGTTGCTGCAGAATCTGGGCGCAGGCTACGGAAAATGACGGAGGCGGATTGAGACGAGTGTGGTCGGGTTCGCAGGCTTTTTGGCGATGGCGGAATCGTCAGATGCAGGATGCGTGGGAGAGGCCGGTTTGGTGGAGGAGGAGCAGGAGGAGGGAGGTCCCGAATGGAAAAGAGAGGGATGAATCAAGGAGTCGGTTACAAAGTGGTAAGACAAGGGGGCAGAGTCGGGACAGGGAAAGACAGGCCAAGAAGTGTCTTGCTTGGGCCCTGTGTCAGAAGTTATCAGGAGAGGGGAGGGGGAGCTCGAGGGAGGGAGGGAGACGAAATAAAGTGGAAGAGAGGTGCGCGGTGACAGGTTAATGGATGGAGATGGGAGTTTGCGGATGTGGAGATGATAATGCCTGAGAACGACAGACAGACACCCGGAACAGCCCCTACCCAGGTAAGCACACAGACCATGACCAGCATCTTCTACGAAAAGGCTTTCTTTTCTTAGCAGCCGGTATCCATAAGCTTAGCAGCTCTGCTTTCGCTAGCAAACATTGCCTTGCTCCAAGCCGCTCGCCTAGCGGTGCCCATCTCGTGCCACCAGGGGAAGCTGTCGCTCGTTAGGGGCTAGATCCCGGTTGCTGCGGCGCAGGAGCTCGCCAGTGGAGACGTGCCTTTGTGCCTGGATGCATTAGCGCCACTGCCGGCACCAGTGGGATGAGCAGGCCCGAGTCGCTCGTGTTAGTGCAGCATTGCAGTGCAGCCAGCTGAGGCCTGCCCGCTGCCACCCACCCCATCATCGGCGATAGCCTGCCTGTCGCCCAGGGCCGGCGCTGATCCTCAGTGGACTGCAGTGGGCTGCAGTGTGGGTTTACCGGTGGGCTATTGAGATTTCCAGTGGGGAGCGTCGCTGTCTCCGTGATTGATAGGGCGGGCGACTGCAATGCAAAATGCAATGCAATGACCTGCCCATGGTTCCGGGGCTGGCGGCACTGCGTTTGGGTTCCAACCACTCCATCCTATGTAGGTATGTCGTCCTGTCCTGCCCTGTCTTGCCCTATCCTGTCTGGTCTGGTCTGGCTTGGCCTGTCCTGTCCTGTCGTGTTTGGGGTTAATGAATAAATTAATAAGTCGCCCTAGCCTATCGGCACTTACACGCGGTGCGCGTCGCGACCCCCCTCAATCACATTTCTCCCCTCCCACCGCGCGGCCATACACAGGGCGCCATTCATGTGACATCACACATCACACTGCCCTCGCGCGCCTACGCAAGGGATGCGCCATAACATTCGCTACTTGTCCCTCCTCAAACTTCAATCACCACATTCCCCCCAAGTCTGCCAATCACGCCCTCTCCCACCATTCTGGGGAGCAAGGGCCCCAGCTCCCGGCCACGGGCCCCGCCCCCGAAGAGGAGGCCACTAGAACCGACCCCCATGTCGTCACACTGGTCTGGGCCAACTAGCTGTCTCTGTCGTTAATGAGTTTTGCTTCTTTCGCGTCGCGCGCTCGTGGCGCGTCGCGATATTGCTTTTTCCTGTTGGTGAGCAATTGTCAAACGACGGTTTTCCACGCGGCGCATGGGGCTGAGATGAGGAGAGGACTACTTTGGGCATGCAAAAAGAGGAGGAGAGTTTGGACCAAAATCATTTGATACGGCCATTGATTGAATTGTCTTTGACCCAAATCAATGGATGATCGACAC
Organism: Calonectria hongkongensis; assembly: GCA_017140755.1. Taxonomy (NCBI): domain Eukaryota; kingdom Fungi; phylum Ascomycota; class Sordariomycetes; order Hypocreales; family Nectriaceae; genus Calonectria; species Calonectria hongkongensis. The sequence continues at coordinate 2,167,942 of JAACJA010000008.1, forward strand.
CAACATCCCACCCAAGGTTCGAGCCTCAGAACCACCCACTAACTATGCCGCCCAGCTGGCTTGCTTCCCCGGGTCATGCCGCTTTTGCTGCCACCACCTCGCATTCCCGTTTAATACGGAATGGAGACCCCCACGGTTACATACGTCCGTCATAGCACGCCATTAAACTCGGAACAACTCCCGAGAACCCCTCGTAGACAGCAAGGTGCCCACGATATTAATTGAAAGCCCATCTACTCCGTACAGAGCGCTGTATTCCACCTCTCCCAATGCATGGCTTGCCCCGTTTCAGCCATGGAACCTGCCAAAACGCTCCCCATCGAGCTCATCCTGCTCGTCATTGACTACTTCCTCCCCAGTAATCAAAATGAAATTCTTCCTCCGTCCCATGAGACAACCAAAACCCTCCTGGCCTTGACCCAAGTTTCTCGGGCCATCTCCCCGCTTGTCTCAAAGCTCCTATGGAATCACTGCACCTACATCGACAACGTGGATAGTGCCCGTGCCTTTGCCCGCGCCTTGGAGGTGCTCTCTCCAGATGACCCGCGACGCCCCGCGCGCCTGTTCCTGGCACTATATGAAAAAGGCCCGGAGGACGGCCGCCGAGGGCCTCCGTGGCCGTGGCCGTCCAGCTTTAATGGGCTCGGTGACGCGGACGACTCGAGCACGGCCCGTGTCGTCAACCAGGTGCTCGTTGGCGTCGCGCCCACGCTTCGGCGCCTCATAATTGACATGCCCTTGGCGGCCGCCCTTGACTCGCCGGAAACCCCCCAGCTGCTAATTGATGTGCGGCCAGGATTCCAGGCGCTAGCCAATCTGGAGGAATTTGTCTCGCTCGGCGACAGCTTCTCCCTTAGACAGGCCGACACGGAGCAGATGGTCTGGGCTTCGTGCTGGCCCAAGCTGCGCTGCCTATCGCTGCACAACCCACCCATGAACTTCCCGTCCATGATGCGCCTCAAAGAGCTGCAGACTGTCGTCATCTCCAAGCAGAACGCGTTTCAGTACCTGATGATGAACGTCAAGCACACCATGCTCCGCTCCATGCACACTGAGCGACAGGGCAAGAACCCCGGCGACGATCCCTTCGCCCTGGTGTTTGTCGATGCGTACGGTGCTTCGTGGACCGACCTCCGCCCTGTGCCCAAGGCTCGCGTCATTCTAATAGACGTGGGTAGAGACGTGTCTGGGTTGACTCGACAGGAGCTACGGCGCACAAGCAGCCATGTCCCTCCCAGCTGGATCAAGGCGCTGGCAATTAAAGGTCAGCTTTGGAATTATGCCCGTGCAGGGCGGAGCGATTGGCCCAGTTAAGTTTATGAAGACGTTAATGCAACAGAAGCAAAGAACCCATATAACACACAAACCATATAGATCTAGATTGAGTGAGGCGAAACAAATTTATATTTATATATACCATCCTATGCTATTACATCCTCAGCTGCAAATATTGCCAGGGTATCATGACTTCCACTCGACTCGCCCACTTACTCATCCACCCACATCCCAGCGCTCTTCTCCCCGAACCTTCCGTTTCCCACCGTTTCGCAGCCAAGTTAGTCAGCGACCGTTCCCTCTCAACCGTAAAGCGGCGCCAACACTAGGCCCAGTCGCCACAGTCATGGCATTGATTGTCACCAGAGGTCAGCCATCAAGCCAGGGCTTCGTAAGCGCCGCCGGTCGCTCGCGAGCCCTTGCATTGTCAAGAGCAACGAGAGGAAACCCCGGATAAGACAGCATTCGGGGCGTTGGCACCAGCGCGCGGTGAAACGAACCCGGCGCAGCTGCATCTGGCAACGTCGCCAAGCACTAGGCCTCGCCTCGGTCCGTTGGATGGGCCCGTCTCAGCCTTTCCCGTCCTCTGCCATATCGAGCAAAGCCTGGCAAGCCTCTCTCTATTCAGTGCTCCTATCACGTGGAGAGTTGGACAAGGGAACCCGAACTCCATTGTCGATCGCAACCTCTCATTAAAACACCCGCTCAATATAACAAAATTTCGATTGTCGCCAGTCTTTTCGTATCCATCTGACTTACGATTTACCTTTGAGCTCCCTCTTCCCGTCCGGATGCGTTCAAGTGGGTACAACTCCCCACGGCAAGGGGCATACCGCTTGTTTTAGGGCCGCATCCAGTCATGCAAACTGAAGGCCTAGGTCGCCTTAGTCCACTCGAGCGCATGCAGAACCCGGCCTTGTTTTGGAAAGTCTCCGGTTCTTTCAACCTTTCGCATTGCATCGGTATCCCGTGTTGTCTAAAGGGTACGTAGATGTCAAAGTTGGGCGAGGTTCGAGTGGCGTCCTCCCCCAAAGTCAGCCATTGCCAAGTAGGCTTTTTGCAACCGGGATGTTCCATGGACGAGCTGCAGGAAGTCCATTTGACTTATCGGCCTCGGCTATCTGATCTTACGACTTGGAAACGGCCCAGAAACTCATCCCGCATGTGCAGATTTTTGAAACGAGGGAATTTGGGTGAGAAATGAAATTTTGCCTGGGGCTCGAATCTGCGCTTAACGATGCTATCCGCAAGCACCACCCATGTTAGTCGCTGAGCATAGACACCATAATAGGCGCAGATATCGATTACACTCAACGACCCGCCAGTGGTTGTGCGCCGGAAATGAATGAGTTCAGATGAACCATTCAATCAATAATCGGGTTTTTTTTTTCACTCCGTACACAAGCCACCAACCCACTTTCCGCGGCGGCTTTGGCCTTCGGCTCAAATGCCTTCGGACTGGTAGGTTATGACTGATCATAGATGCAAAAGAAAGCTGCCTCGTATCATGTATGCAGGATACCTTGGCGTCGTTTTTATCGGCGTTAAAAATTGTTTACTGTCTGGCTCAAACGCGTACTGTCTCGGGTTCTCGTATACAGCGTAGGATCACTGGCCATCCAAACCAATATACGGTTGCAGTGTCATTATTGACGTGTTCAAGGCGCCTAGGCCACTCGGGTCGTATTACAAGTGGATGTTTCTATTCTTAAAACGCGGTTTTACTACCTCATGGCCTCATCCTGGTATATATGGCCTGGTCCCAACCTCAATCACAAAATAGCAATTGTGATCTCTAGAAATGCCAGGGGTGGCATTTGTAGCAATGCGCACTAGAGGTAAAGGTAAGCCCTTCCATCACAACCAACTGCGACAGCGGAATCCGTGAGGCGGCCGTCGGGCGAACCACAAGGCGAGCCGGCCCTCAGGCGTCGTAATTGGTTGCCGGAATTGGACGCCTCTCGGTGCTGACGCGGGGTTCGGCACTTGTCTGACTGCGGGGACAGTTGCATCGTCGTGATGCTCCGTCTACTTTGCACGCTATTCCAACTAGACAGCAGCTTCTAGTCGCCATGGCAAGAATCCGGAAAAAGACAAACGCGAAGCTCAAGCCACTAGTGGTGTGCCAGCCACAGCTGCCTCCCAATCCTCAGGGGCAGAGCACCTTCTTCCGGCTCCCCCAAGAGCTCCGTGACAAGATCTACCACTACCACTTCTCCACGACAAGATTGACATGGGGCACGCGGAAAATTAGCAGCACCGAGGATGTCCAGATCCGGCCTGCTCCCAATGCTCTCGGTCTGATGAAGACCTGTCGTCGGGCCAAAGAGGAGATCCGAGATACATGGCTTCACCAAATGCTCTTTTCCTTTGAAGACCCCAAGACGATGCTTGATAAATTAACGGTGCTTCCCCAAGAAACGCTCTCCAAGCTGCGTCACGTTCGTGTGGTCGGCGAGAATCTCGTGCTTTCTTATTGGCATTGCGATGTCCATTACCGTCTTGCTGCTGTGCTTCGGCTCCTTCCGGGCCTCTGCCTCGATACCCTCACCGTACTTGGCGCCCCCTCGGACAAACTTCGTTACGCTACCTTGAATGGTCTCGTAAAGGAGAGTCAAGGGTGGAAGGAGCTTCGATTTGTTAGCCACGATTCGAGGATGCTAGGATATCCAATATCTAGGAGATTCCACCCCGCCCGCAGCCTCCCCCCTATCAGCGGGAAATATGCGCGCAATCCTCAACCAGAATATTGGCGAGCTTGTTTGAACCGAAGAGATGCAAACTTCTTGAATCCCTCCGTTGTCATCTACCGCTCAACCGTGTCCGACTCACCCGGTTCCGTCATGGACCCTAAGACCCGCGAGGTATTCGAGCAAATACGATTACGATCAGAGATAAGTGATGTCTTCGCAGACCCAACCATTATGACGAAATCCGAACGAGGTAAAGAGCTTCTGATCATCATCAAGAGAGGAGAAAATGCCAATTATGCGGCACCTTCCTCGGCATATTTCCAGTACGACATCAAGCGCGATAACCAAGATAAGTCTTGGAAGCAAATTCGATACGAGTGTATCGACCACATCTTTTCAGACTGTGAGGATTGGGTGTTTAGCGATGAAGAAGATTTACGTGAGGCAAAGGTTGATGAATATGATGATGTCGACGAGTTTGTTTGGTCTCCCCTGCACATGAAGAACAAGTAGCATTCTTGAGAATGGCATGGATATCGGATCTACCGGTAAAAAGGTTTTAGTAGCCCATGCCAGCCAGAGACTCGCATGAATAATTTGTGGCTTTGGCAACGGTGGATTGCGGGGGTCGTGGCTCTGGCTCATAACTTTGGGAGGGAGGGTAACATGATGATTCTTGGGCTTTATTGAAGCTTCGTGACTAAAATTGCTCCACGCATCAACCCATTCTGATGCTTGTTACCTCGCCAACAAAACTCGTCGTAGAATCACTGTCGTAGACTAGTCCCTTAGGCCAACGCCCACTGATCTCCCAAACTTGGAGAAGACACCGCCACTAACTTTTGTTCGATTCATTACCTCTGCTCTGACTTCCGAAAACGGCGACTGTTTACTTTCAGAGCGCGGGGAAAGGACGCGGCATGATTCACGAACACCAACGATGATCTCATCCGATTTCTATTGCAATGACGCATTTCATTAAAATTCGGATTGATTGAGTCACGCCTTTGCCGCGCTGTGTGTGGGCAGCTGATCTACCTTGAGTCAACAGCTTTAAGACAGACCAGTCAATCAATAATCACATATCTCGGGTTTGTAACTACCCGTTGGCATTGTATATTTTGCGCTATCCGATAGAATGGATAAATTGCTCCATCCAGATTGGCGGTTTGCCCAGAGTTGGGACATTGTGCAGTCCTATATCGGTTCTATTGCAACGATCCCACCCGGTTCTCTCTACCCTATCTTCTTACTGTAACAAGGCCGCCTGATGGGGAAAACCCATCCAGAGGAACTTCAACGCAAAATTCCGCCAACTCAGCTGGCTCCTTGTCTCTAGCTTAATTTCCAAACTCACACCGTGCCATAAACAAATGTCACTCCAGCCACCATCGATAGGGCACTGAACACTTGTGGGGTGGTCCTCAAGCTTCCCCCGGGGTCCCGCGATGTAAAGCCGCGCGACAGATCCAGCCAATTTTGAACCCTTGATAAATACCAAAGCCCAAAGACACCTGCTAGAGACCAGAAACGAAAAGAAGAAAAAGAAAATTCGAATAGGACAACCAGCGGGCACGGGTGCAAAGTATTCCCCGGCATTATTAATTCAGTTGTCGCATTATAAACCCAAACTAATTTACAGAAGGCCACGGCGAGTTTTGCTCCAGAAGCCGCTGTTACCTTCCGTATACCTAGTAGGCTGGGTAACTAGTACGCAAGCCGGGCTAATGCCTCCATCGCTAGAATGATGGCAGCATGTAACTGCGTCAGTCGCGTAACCAGCGTCCATCCATATCAATTTCTAAATAGTGAGAAAAATAAGCTAGGTATAAAGTAATACCACTAAATCATTCACGTTGATCGGACATGTCTGCTCGGCTTATTTTATCACCACACCTGCATTAATGTAAATCGGCACGGTTATACGACCAGCGCAGTTACCTACCAGCTTTATAACCATCTCTCTAGAGCTAATGCGACATGTATCCCAGTTTTTGTACTAGTTACTCAGCCCATTAGGTAATTATTCTTATGCAGAAGATTGCGGGGAAGGTGAGAGGGGAGAGCGTCACGGGAAGTTTGCAACTTTCCGAGGCCGACGCTAAACTGTAATTAAGCCCGTGACACGGGTATTTAGAAAGAAAAGGATATATAACGAACATATGAGAAGAAATTCCGTACAATAGTAGTAAGCTCTACTCGTCCTTCTTCCAGACAACTTACGCTTTGCATTGCGCATTATTTGATTACCATCTAGGAGTAGGACGTCCCTATCATTTAACGCAATTCCAAAAAGTGTTATCGGCAAACCAGAAGCATTCAATCTACATGTCTCCCAGCAAGACCTAGAAGATTTCCGCCATCTCCTCAAAGCCTCCAAACTGGGGCCCCGTGCTTGGGGAGCCGAGAATAGTGAAGATGGCATCATGAGAGAATGGCTTGCCAGTACTAGGGAATTCTGGCTAAACCAGTTTGATTGGCAGGAGTATGAATGACGCATTAATTCGACTCCTAACTTCAAAAATTAAAATTGATGATGGCTTCTGTGGAAACATCGATATGCATTTTTCGGCCTTGTTTTCAACAAGAATGGATGCTATTCCTATCATTTTACTGCACGGCTGGCCAGGTGAGTTCTCCCAGTCCCGACCACCGCCCGACTCATGACAAAACCACACAGCTGACTTGGAGATATACCAGGTTGCTTTATGGAATTCGAGCAAATTTTGTCATCATTAAAAGACAGATTTACTCCAGAGACTTTACCTTACCATATCATTGTCCCGTCACTTCCAGGTTATACCCTCTCATCTGATGGCCCGCCAGAGGGGGGATTTACTTTCCAAGACTGTGCCCGTATAATGAATCTACTGATGATTCAGCTTGGCTTTGGTGAAACCGGGTATATAGCGCACGGTGGCGATGTCGGTGCATTCGTCGCCAGACTCCTGTCGAACGACTACGACCAGTGCAAAGCATTCCATGGTATGAATCCCATGCCTCTTTTACAAATGTATTCTTACAATTAAATTAAATAGTCAATCTACTTACCCTATCCTACTTTGGAAATTCTTTGGGCAAGGAAGGCTTGACACCTGATGAGCTGGAGCATTTACAAAGAGTAGAGCGCTTCAAGAGTAGCGGAAGCGCCTACATAACGGTTCATAACACACGCCCCGCAACTATTGGGGCAGCCATATCTGCGAGTCCAGTATCCCTACTAGCATGGTGAGTTTATAAATAATTCATTTTCTCGCTATATACTCATCCTGTAGGGTTGGGGAGAAATTCATAAACTGGTCGGATAACCGATATCCTATCAGCCTCGACAAAATTCTTGGCAGCATTACCTTGTATTGGTTTACAAATTCATTTCCTCGAAGTCTTTGGCCATATGGAATTTTGACAGATATTGGCCATACTCCTAATATTAAAACAAAACCAATGGGTTACTCATATTTCCCAGGGGAAAACCTTTTCGTACCCGTCGCTTGGGAAACCCACATTCACCCTCATATAGTACGGTATACGCACACTAAGGTAAGTGATACATTTATATGAGTGACATGGATTTTGTATTAACTAAAATGTTTAGGGCGAGCATTTCGCAGCTTTAAAGCAACCAGAGGAATTGCTTAATGACATTGAGGATTTTATATCACGCCAAAAATTGTTATTTGCTACAAATTAGTTAAAATACATTGGTGTGGAATGCAACTTCCTCTGCCTGGCCGATTAATACCTTTAATAGTACTCTTTTGTGAGTTGTCAGCGGCAGTTATTGTAACCACTTACATAATCATACGGTCAAGTATTTTCTTGAGCTAACCCCACCGCCAGTTCTACAGCTAGCTTTAGATGCATGTTTCCTACTTTCTCACCATGACCAACTAGCAATGTGCAGCAAACTTTCTTTCTTTAGGCCAAAACCAAGCATCCCTGTTTATTCTTCTCTTATCCCCATCGCTCATTGATAAATATACCCTGCAAATATGACAACTGCAATGAACAGTGGACTTGCCTCTTCTGATACTTTCGATGACCATGGCGATTTTGTTGACTCAGAGGATGACTTCGAAGTGGAGGGTGCTGCTGAAAATGCCAATCTCTATCTCAGAGGCGGCTTCTGTTACCCTGTTTGCATCGGCGAGGTGCTTGACGATAGATATCGCGTCGAGCATAAGCTAGGTCACGGAGGCTATTCGACCGTCTGGATGGCATATGATATGTCCCAGCAAAAAGATGTAGCACTCAAGATATTGATGCCCGGGCCGGCTGCGGAGCACAAACACCACATGTTGAACGAGATCATCCGAATCCTGCCGAACGGTTCCAAACCCCTGGTACACAAAGATACCTTCTTTCTCCATGGTCCTAATAGCCAGCATCGAGCCAACCACTCTTGAAATGTTTCGTTGTATTTTGCAAGTGTAGGTCTTTTCGGATCATTCAAAGTTTTTTAAACGATCTCCGGAGACTTTTTCTCGGGGTCTTGGTATTGGACTGATGAGTTCTCTCTTTTCGGAGAAAGAACTTTCTTGAATTGAGACAATGGTGACTGTGGCATGGACGTTTCCTCATCTTCCTGAGGAGACATTTTGTATTAAAAAGTCAAAGATGTGTCAGTATGTTGTGGATGTTATCGTTGTTGATGAGGATAAATGTAAGTGAATGTTGAAGTCTTCAGAGTTGGTCCCTTCTCAATTTCCTTACCCAAGAAAAAAACCCTTTTTCTCATGTCAAATTGTCCAAAATTAGTATTGTTCCAGATGATACAACACCATAAAATGTCTTTTCCTAGAGTATGCACCTTTTGTCACACCCTCCGTAACACTCAAAACTAAGCCCATCCGCCGTCCCAAATGCTCATTGGACATCGCTTTCTCCTCTCACATTTCTGGTGAGAGGGAGTCTCCAAGTTTTCAGAACACCTCCTTCGTGGCTTCGGCGCCAAACCCATGTTGACCAGCTCGTTATCTTTCTTTTTCTTTTTGGACCAACAGCCGAGGTGTGCCTGGTTTGATTCGAGCGGGATGGCAGCATGGCAGCCATCAAAGGGCGTGGCGTTAGAATCTTAATTAGAAGTTGCAAAAGTTCTTCTCCAATCAAAACAGCAATATAGTGCTAGTCACCCGTGAAGGACTAGGCGGCAGGCAGTGAGGAACCAGAGCGCTGGTTTTCGTGGAAGTCGCGGCATTCATATTCAATGTTCCATAAATGCTCGTCCTCATAAACACACCAAAACCCCAAGTTCAATCTCTTCGTTCTTGCTAGTAGAGGATTTCGCGGCGACAACGCGATCAAATTGTCTTTGTTTTAAATATTCAGTAATTTGTTTCTGGGAGAGCATCACTTTGGACTCGAATCCACTTCCTCGGTGGATTTTCGGGGTTAACAAAATGCAACTCAAAACCCTCTATGCCAACAGCTCCGCCGAAGGATTGGATGCCCATGACTGACATTTCATCTGGGAACTGAAAAACAGAATTGTCATGGCAGTTGACTCAATAACTCCTATATCTTTGTTAAACTGGTCGGAGAGTAGAATGCTGGAAATGCATGGCTCTTGGCCCCTTCCTTATATCAATACCCGAACCAGTCGGCATAGATTGGGACAAGGAATTGGTGAGTTGCACATAGTTTTAGATCTTATCTCAAACGATTTGCCAACTTTCAGAAACTCTAATGAAGAGATTATGGATGGCGAAACCAAAACAATTGGCCTTTAAACTCAATCCTCGATAGGGTTCCTTCAGCCAGGAGCTTCGGTAAACATTCGGACATGAGCGAAAAGACCCCATCTAGGAATCAGGGATCTCCATGGGCAAGCTGAATAATAATGATATTATCTTCCTAATAGGAACCGCTAATAACCCTCAAGGGACGGGTCAGTGGCACCACCTCCGCCATAGCCTTGCTTGCTGCGAGGCCGAATTCGCGGGGGGCAGGTTCGGGCGCGAGGGGAGATAGCCTCGGACCAGCTCATCGCTCTCATTGTTATCAGCCTCCATATCATCAGTCTCGTCACCTTCATCGGTTTCAACCTCGTCCCCATAATCCTCAGGATAATTTTTCAGAATTGCCAGCAGATCTTGGAGTTCGCCATTGCCGGTAAATAGACTGGGGCCATCCAATTCTAATAGTACGTAGGCTGTTCACGTATCGTTCTCACCATCGGCAAAGTCGGGATACATATGCTCTGTTAATAGTATCGCCGATCTGCGTGGTCTAGTCCTGTGATATACCCTTGATAGCGGTATGAGATCGAAGCCCAAGCATCGACCTTTTCTTAACAGAAAGGGCTTCGAAGGCCCCTAAGTGATCTCCCAATACTGACATCAACTTGTGTCCCATCGTGTGACGATCTTTAGTGTCGCTTTTGCTTTCCCTTATATTCCGAAGCACATCACTGCAAAAGGCAGTTTGAACCTGCTCGTCATCCATTCTTCATAGTTCCGACTGAAAGAAGAAATCGCGATGCTTTGCGTTGCGAAGCGATGAGTCCGGTTTTCCTTGCCGGGTTCTATTCGCTCCTACATCAACTCGCCCCAGCCACGGACTGATGTTGAAGAGAGGAAATCGTCGCTAAAAGGTCAAAGCTGAAAGAGCGCAAAACAGGGGCTTCCAGATATTTGGGAAGGGCAGCGTAAAACTTCGCAGTGTTGTGAGTCGAAGTAGTTGTGTAGGCGGAACAGGTTCAGAGCCAGTTTTATTGCGCAGCATGCAGGGCCTTGCATCAGGCGCAGGCAAGGTGCATTAATTTTTCGGGCAAGACAACCCCATTGCTCGTCAGTCATCCCAGGCTTATGGAGTCTGAATTATAGCATGTTTGCCATAAAAAACGCGCGCGCCCAAGTCGCGTCAAGTACAGTGGAAATCTGGATTGACCGTCTGAACACACAGCAAGTGGACAAATAAAGAGGGACTCGGGTTTTCGATGGCTCTATCCAAGAGCGAAACCGACCGAGTATCCTGGGTATTTGGCTGCACTGCATATGGGTTAGTCACTCAGCAGTAATGGAGTTTGTTGGCCGTTGGCAGCATTGTCATCGCCGGCTCTAGGTCTGGCTCTGTCGCCTTTGGTTTAGCCATCATTGTTTTTCCCCCGGATCTCCAATAACAATATCTGCTTTATCTCCATCACTGACATAGCCACCACCCATGAGATCGTCGTCGTCGCCATCACCATCGCCATCAAAGTTGGAGCTGTGTATGAAGGCCGTAGACTTGAACTCTTTTCGCTTTTTATGCCCCTTTAAATGGCCATATGACTGGTGCTTTTCTTAATCTTGTATTTGTTGGTATTGTTAAGTGCCTTGGTAAAGTGTGGCATAGTACTTTCGTGTAATCAGTCCTCTGTTGTGGTAAGGAAACCCTCGAGCTCTCTAAGACTAAACCTTGGCTTTGTGGTCAATACAATATCATATAAAAATCCCATATTCTTGACCTACCATTCTTCCTACCCCGGTCTCAGAGCTAGTACGATCTTGTTGAAGAGCGAGAATAGGTGGGCTATATTGATGAGCTTCTGATTGCAGTAATCGAAGCTGTGGTCGTAAATGACCCGGACACAAATCAATATGTAACGCTTCAAGGGTTGAGACCACACGGTCTCCATGAATTCGAATATCACGCAGTCTCTGAAATTATCTTTCAGTCAGGAAGGAAGGTCGATTTCTGCTGAAAGCTGGGTACGCCATTTCGTCAATCACAGAGCTAACCAGGACAGCGATTGGATCAGCTGCATACCTTCACCATGTACCGATCCCCAAAGTACGACAAAACTGTATCGACAGAGCTATCCGACTTCATAGTCAATATTCCGGGGAGCAGTTTCCTGTTATTTTATCGCTCTCTTCTTTGGCATATCTCGAGTAGTCGCCCATGTGACACTGCAGCCTACATTCGCGTAATTTCATATTCCTTGACATTCATTCTCTTGATGACAGTACCGATGTTGTTGGGCCAATACAGACCCTGACTCTTCAGTTGAAACGGGATCAATTGGTTCCATGCGGGCTGGTAAATAGCGGTTCTTGGTATGTCATGGTCCTCTCCTCTTTTTACTCTCGCGGGCTTGACCAAGGTGATGAATTTGGAAAGATGGAGATCAGGTGGTCAAGCTGATAAGTATTTGTTCCTTACGTCAAAAGAACGCGGGACATTCGTAATACTTTTCGAGTGTTCTGCAATTGCCCTTCGTATTTTCCTAGCCTCAGTGACAATTTGATCTTGAGTCCGGGTTGGAGGCCGTCTCGGTGTCGTATAATCTTTCTTCTGTATCTCCGGTGTCGCCTTCGTGCAAGCTGCAGCCAAAGGAATCGGCTCCCACCGGGGGAAAATCACATATCACAAACCCAGGCGCCTCGTCGACCTCAAACCGAAGCACCTTCGACAGGACGATTCGAGGGAGTTGCAGTCGGTTAGATTTAATCGTAGTCGAAGATGTGTATATGTCAAACAGCTGATACCCTCGAAGAGGCACGGTCGTCCCCAGAATCCGAAATGTTGTTGAAGAATCTGGCTAGCATTTTCGTTACTGTTCAAGAACCTTTGGATGACATCTTACGAAAAGGTTCCTCTGCGAAGCTACTTAATTAGTCAACACATGTCGAAGAAATCTGAGGAAAGGGGAGACACTTGCCAGTTCTTGTTGAGCGTCACCCAGATCAACAGCTAAGTTTGCTCACTTCGCTGATGTACGGGGAGAATTAACTCCAGAGTAACATGCTGCGCTGGGGCCAAAACAAGATCAATGCAGGTACCTACTGTAAAGCCAGGAATGTGATCGGGCTAGCGCACGGGACGGCGTCTGACTTTCGGCCCGGAGAAAAACGCCACAATATGATGGAGTGCGACTCTCGATGGTGTGCATGTGGCATCGCATGGCTGTATATATATGAGAGATGGGTGATGGGAAGAAGAGAAGAATTTTTTCAATAACCATCGGCCAGGAAGTCTTTATATAGTTGAGATAAATGCAGCAGGGGGACGGAAGAGTGGGATACTGTTTGTTTTAGAGGTCACAGGTTTGATGGTGTTTGGTTGTTCGCGTAAATTCTAAATGTTGATACCCGCCTCGCAAACTTGCATCGCAGTGATGAACAAATAATGGGAAAACACCTATCGATTTCACTAGAACCAAACAAGGCAGATTAATAACAAACATGGGCTGTTGCGCCATGTACCATCAATCACTTTTTCATGCACGATCCCGACCATTGCGCTACCCTGTATCACATCGGCTATGTAACTAATGGGGTAAATGCTGAGTGATGCAGATGAGTTTTGAGAGCAAATAATTAGACAGTTGCGTTTCCATAAACATGATTGATTGAATGATCTCTTGTCTCGTGTCTACTCTAAACATCACACTACAGATAATGACGAATTCAGCCAACCCAACGCCGAATGTACAGCTAAAGTTACAACTCATCCTTGTAAAACTGCTCCTCACTGCCCTCACCCTGCTTGTAATCGTCATTGGCATCTTTCTCTGCCTCGCCCTCAGACTTATCATCAGCCTTACCCTCCCCTTTGCTTTCATCCTTCTTTGTTGGTTCGTCGATGTATCCACGGAGCTCCCGCACGCCACCCGGCAGCTCAACCAGCTCCAGCTTCCATCCGTGGTTACCCGCAAGTTTGCGCATCTTTTCAATCATTTCTCTGACGGATGTCACCTTGAGCTCCGCCTTTTCCATCTCTGCATCCGTCATCGAAGTCACCTCGCCTCCCTCCTTGCTGCTCTTGCCAGAGGCCACCACCTCGATAAAGCGTTCAATGTCCGTATCCGAGGTGTCGAAGTAGGTCTTTGGAGGGGCAAGTTTGATAGGAGGCTTTCCATCCTCGTCGGCGCCCGAGAGGACGTTCCTTGCGCCGACAATAACGCCGCCAACGTTGATTTCCTTCTTCTCTGGTACGTCGGGGACAGTCTCTGACTCTTGCTGCTCCTGGGCCAAGGCGTCATCGTATGGGCTATCCTGGTCTAATAGCGGGGGTGTTGTGTTCTCGTCGACAACGAGCTGGCAGTTAATAGCATTAGCTCTGGTTTCCTCTGGTGGTAGAAATGCAACATCGTTGCATAAACGAGGCGTGTTGATGACCATCAAGTAGGCACAAATTGTGACCTCCTTAATCCAGCCAATCCTGTCATTTTTCAAACCAGGCACGCAGTGGTACTGAACTTCAATGGTGCGATCCCTGCCCGTCAGGTCGCACTCAGTGCCACCCTCCAATCGCTGGACCAGGTACCGCTGGTCGCCCTTGACCTGCAATTCGGCGGGGGGCGGAGATTCCTCGCCTTCTTGCTTGGACTGGTACGCGGACGACGGCGGGATCGTCGGTTTCTCACCGAGCACGTAGTACGCTGTGTTGGGATCCCTCTTTGGGGGCTGGCCATTCGGAATGGACGGCAAGGCGTGGAACTGAGTGATTTTGCGGTTATTGCAGAAACTGTAGCTCCACCAACCAGACATGAAATACAGGCAAGTGTTTTCGAGCTCGGCTATGAGCTCCCAACCGCTCGTGGTTGCGCGGACAAGCTCCCTAGCTTCCTCGGCTTTGGCGAGCTCGTTGGCGGTTTTGTTTTCGGGGGATGGGGGCTGGAGCACGGGGATTGAGCAGAGATACTGGTGAGGGGGCATCTTCATCAGCTCGTAGGTAAAGCCATGCCCTGATTCCGCTCCGCTGGCAGGCTCCTCGCCGGCATCGGCTTCGCGAACATTGTCGAGGGTAGACTGTGAAAAATCGGCCGAGTAGGTGGGGTGCTGGCCGTGCTTCTCTAGGAGGGCATTCGCATCCTTCTGGGATATGTACTCATCGCTAAAAACAACCTCGAACTGAGCCAGAATTAGCAACGCGACGTCATTGCAAAACGAGGGGAAGAGGGGCGTTCACGGACCTGAGGATACGTCAGCAAGTCCTCGTGAATGCTGAAGCCAGGCGAACGAGCGCTGGCGAGCTGGATAGCAGCCAGCAATACTAGATTGAGACGGCGCATTGTGCCGCAGTTGGCTTGTGGTGATTACATAGAGCTAGGCGGATAGAATCACCGAAGTTGACAGTGTCACCTGGACGTTTGGTTGATGAGGTGTCATGATGGACCGCGCTGTGGAGTTGAAGCGACGGGAAAACCGGGGATTTTCCGGCCAATTACAAGAGCAAGGGTCTGTGGGCAGTCTGAGCTCAACGCTGAAGTCGCAGCGCCAACTGCTAGCAGCTACCTATTGCGGACAAAAATAATATCCCCCAAGGTTCAAAGCGCCGAGCTGAAATTTGCAGAGGTAAAATTGCTTTGCTTTGTGTGTTCCCCTCTGGATCCTCTGGATCCATCCGTGACCACCGTGACCAGCATGAACTGGCTCAGCCGCAGCCCCCATGCACATGGAGCAGAGCAGACGACGATCCTCAAACTAGGTTGTCCAGTTGTCAATAATTATTCCATCTTTAGACTGTAGGGGGTTCATTTGGAGGCTGGCTTTGGTAGGGTTCCTGGGAACATCCCCTTATATATATTAAAAATGATGTCAATTTTCGCATTCAGGAAATGAGGGTTCCCAGACGACACGTGTCGTGGGGTGGCTGCTCCTAGGGGTTGCTAGAAGCCGTGAATGGTGGTGTTCCCAAGCAGGCCTCATCCCAGAACACACAGAGATCCGCGGTTGATGGTTTTTTGATCTTATCGTCATCGCTTGCACACTAGACCCAGGTTCGGATTGGCATGTCGTTTAGCAGTGAGATTAGCTCGTTTGGTGTTTTTTTAGGTCGCGGAGGAATAGCGGCGGTTTCGAGCCAATACTTGATCGCAGCATGATGTTCAAAGCACCTACATGTCAAGGGCATCCTGGGGTTTCTGATAGAAGGCCATGCTTGTCTTCCACGTTCCAGTCTACCGCGGCACACATATGACATTGCCGACTACCGGTGCAGGCACTAATTGTTAATGCTCTGCTCGAGAGCCGAATCGTGGAGGTAGGCCCCGACTCCGACTCCGGATATTAGAGACCGTGTTTCAGGGTCTTCCAATCAATCTAGATTCCCCCACACTGGTTGCGCGGCCTTCTAGTCTTGACTAGGTTTTTTCTATTTTGCGACTCTTCTGTGCGTACAGCTAGGCAATGCGAGCAATGCAGCAACCACGAGGGTTTCGAGTACAGGATGCGCAGATCAGTGTAAACAAAGTGATAGGGGGGGGGGGGGGGGGGGGGGGGGGG